>JAQGBH010004463.1:0-16696 GCA_034698265.1 Sminthurinus aureus | reverse complement strand
AAAAAAGGAGGCTCATTTCGCTAAATACATTTACATTTACATTTCATCCTCCATTTTTCCTCCTCCACTTGACTCCACTCAACTTTCTCCACTTTCTCCCGTCAGTTCCACTTTATACACAGTTTCCAGTCTCCAGTCATCTCCACTCGACTCTGGGTTCGATCCTACTTTGTGCTTTGTGCTTTGTACTTTGTGCTCAATTCAACTTTTTCCGCGGAGCAACCAAACTCGGACCGACCAACCAAATTTAGTCATTGAATAGCCACAAAATCCAAAAGTGGAAAATGGAAAGTGGAAACCAGCTGAGACCTGAATCGAGAATCTAGAATCGAGATGGAAACAGAAACAGTGTTCAGTCCTCTTCTTTCTTCTTCTTCTTCTCCCACCACTCACAATTCCGAGCCAAAAACTGTGGAGAATGGAGAAAAATGAAATGAAAATGAAAGGGAAAAGAAAAAGAAAAGTGGGACTTGAAAGTCGACACTAGACTACGCATTTTAGAGTTTTAGAATTTTAGATTCTGGATTCTGCAGGAGAGGAACAAAACTCCAACTCCAGCACCAGTTTCCTCACAGAGCAGAGAAATATGGAAATTTTTGTGATAAACTAATTTAATAAAATGTTTTTTCTTTAAGAACAGAGAGCAAGAGCAAGAACAAGAGCAAGAGAAAGTAAAAGAGGAGCAAAAGAGAAAGCAGGAGAAAGCCGTCCACAACAAATGAGATCGCAAAAGAAGGCAGAAAAAGAAGGAGAAAGAGAGAGAGAGAGAGAGAGAAGTTGGTAGTTAGTTGGGATAAATGGATCTTTTTACGGCATGTAAAAATAATTGCCTGTGAGCAGCTTCATATTCACTCCAAACTCAAAACTCCAAACTCGAGACTCCAAAGTCTAGAATCGAGACTCAAAACTCGACATTGTAAAATGTACTTTGTAGAGAAAAGGACCGTTTTACATGTCTTGTTTCACAATTTCAAGTCCTCCGTTCTCCGTTCTCGGTTGTTCCACTCGGTTTTCTCAACTCTGAAGCCCGTCCCAGAACAGAAAGCACTGATGATGATGAGCCCTTTTTCCTCTCCATATCTTCATTTTTTACTCGTCATTCTGCTCTCTAGAATCTAGAATCTAGAATCTAGAGTGTAGAGAATGTAGAATGTAGATTAGGAAATATAGACTGTAGATTGTACAGTGTACAGGGTGGACATTTTTTCCTCGGGTCTCTTATCCACTTTTTGTTTCAACTCCAACACCAACTCCAACTCAAGCTTCAACTCGGAACTTTGAATTTTGAATATGGAAGGAAAGGAAGGAAGAAATAATGTAATGTGATCTACTTGATGACGAGAGAGAGAGAAAGAGAGAGAGTGGGAGGAGGATGGAAATGATGCGAGTGGGTGGAACTCAACTAAAGTCGGTTCGGCTCAACTTAAAAGAAACCAAATTACAAGTTGGTGGTTGATAAAGAAAGGAGGAAGGAAAGGCCGTCAGACGTTGACGTTCTCGTTCATAATGCATAATGTGATTTCTTGATTCTTGATGGTTGATTCTTTGTGGTTGGTGGTGTGTGTGGTGGTTGGGATCAAGCGAACGGTGATGGGAAATCGGAGGATTCAACATGAAAGATGATGCATATCTTTCTCTTTCTCTCTATTTCTTTGTATCTACTCAAAACTCGCAACTCGGAACTAGAAACTCTTATTCCCAGTCAAAAGACACAAGACACAAGACACAAGAAACAGACACAAGATTCAAGAAGAAGAAAAGAGAGCAGAAAAGGAGGCGGATCCTTTTCTTTCATCATATCAATATTAAACGAGACGGAACTTTTCCGTTTTGCCTCTATTTCTCTCAGCCGTCTTTGTGCGAGTAGGAATACGAACATGTGCACAGTTGTTGCTGGAAATGAAGAAACGGAGAAAACTTTGACCATGTTCAATGTTCAATGTTTTCATGTTCTCTCCATCTTTGGATTCTGGATTCTTGATTCTTGACTCTTGGTTCTCGACACTGTTGACTGTTGACTCTCCCGCCGCTGGCAGTCGGCAATTGGCAATTGGCAATCCAAATGGACAAGTTTCAACTGGCAACTGTTTCACTTTCTCTAGACTCTAGACTCTAGATTACAGAGTACACAGTTTATGCAAACATTTCATGCACTCCAAAGAGCAAAGATTCCGACTTGCGACTTGCGAGTTTGTAGTCGTAACCTATTTTTTCAATCATTTAATGAATTTTGGCCAAGAACTCGATTTGTTTCATGTGATTTGATGAGGATTTGAAGGGTTTCCTCAATATCCTCATTTCAGTAATTTCCTCATCCACTTTATTAAAGCGGAAGAGTCGGAGTTGAAATGATCTTGATATCAAATAAAAAGGAAAGTTGAATTTGCAAAAGGAAAGAAAACATGTCGGGTCATGGCTCATTTAGCTCAAGTCCAAGGCCAAGGAAAAAGCAAGGATATTACGTCATGTTGTGTGTTGTTGTGTTTGGATATGGGTTGAAATGTGTTGTTGTTGCTGTTGCTCATCACTTGAATTCTTGAATTCTTTGATGTTTGTGCAATGACCGTGGAAAGATGAGAAAAGGGGAAATTGTCTTGTTCACGTCGTCTCTCCAGTCTGAATGGCGAAGTATGAAGTGTGCCTCTTTTGCTTTGCGCTCCGAGTATTAAATTCAGTCCTATTCTCTTGTTTCTTGGCATCTCTCGTCTTCTGGTGCTCTGGTGTTCAGTGCTGATTTAGTTGTATTGTATTGTGATTTGTGAGTGAATGAATGGAGATGAAGAAGAGGCAGCGAGTTTTCTTGTTTTGTTTGTTGTTTGTTCAGTATTTGTTACCTCGCCCCCAACTCAACTCTGCTCAACTCTGTTCAACTTGTTCCATTACATTACACAGTCCGCAGTCAGCAGTCTTCCACTCAATTCCAACTTCAACTTCCAACTCCCAGCTTCCAGCCTCTCTTTATTCCACATTCTAGATTCCAGATTCCAGATTTCTCCAGATTCTCCAGAAAAAGAACAACAAGAAGGAGAAGAAAAAGTGTGGCGTATGGCCATTTCCCTAGTATCTAGTCTCTAGTCTCTAGTATTTACGTATTACGTATCCTTTATACGATTACCCAATAAAAACAACAAGGAGAAAGAAGAGGAGAAAGGCATGGAAAAACAAATAGAAATAATAATAATGAGCTGAAAAGAGAAGAGAGAGAAAGAGAAGGAGAAAGGAGAAGAAAGGAGAAACAAGTTGAGAAACTTTTCCCCTCCAAATAATTCGCAATATTACCCAATCGCGCCTTTTTCTCTCTTCTTCCTCCTCAGCCTCCTCAGCCTCCCACTCTTTTTGTCTCCTTTCACTTCTCGATTCTGGAGAACTGGAGAAATTCTCTAGCACAACCAAGAGAGAAGAAAGAACAAACCCAAAGGAAAGAAAAGACAAAGAGAAAGACATTTCATTTGTATTCCAAATTCCCAATTCCAAAACTCCAAAAAACCCGAAACTTTTTAAGACAAAAACACAACAAGATTCATCTCGACTTTCCAAGTCCAAGTTTTCACTCAGGTTCAATATTGAATAAAGCATAAAATCCTAAGTGTAGAATATTGAATATGGAATGTTCAATGTTCAATGTTGAATTTTGGGCGTCTATTACATTTACGGACGTAGTTTTCCGGGGATTGGAAATGAAGATGAAATGTCTACTGTCTACTGTCGACACCTTACAAAGTACTCAAAAGACAGAGAAAAGTTGGTTATTTTAATGAATCCAAAATCCAAAATCGGAGTGATCCAATTACGGCTAATTATTAATTGACTATTTTAGTTTTTAGCCCATGGGAAGCGGGAAACGGTAGCGACAGAATTGAGAATTGAGAATTGAGAATAGACAATTGACCACCTGCATCATTCACAAATTAGAAAATTAGGGGATTTCTCCTGTTTGCTGTAGCTACGGAATGTTGGCTCATGTGGAAATTCTGAGTTGGTTTATGGCGGAGACGCGAGGAGTGGAAAATCCGCATGAAGATGTTGACATCCGCAATCCGCAACGTGTCTTGTGTGTTGTGTTTGTTTTAGAATTGGAGTTGGGATTGTGGTTCGTGATTTGCATGCAACGTGTGTATTTGGCTTATTTGTGTGTAGAGTTGTAGTGTGTGGATGTTGGTGACATTGTAATTAGAATGTGGAGCGGCGTTTGGAGTTGGAGATTCCTATCGCCCTCTCAACACTCAACAGTGAGCGTCTTCTTCTTCTGTTTTGTTTCTTTATACTCTTCCCGTTTATTTACTCTTCTCGGAAATCTCGGAATAAATTTGTCTGTTTGTGTGAATATTTAGTGGATTTCCTATCCTGTTTTGATGGGGCGAAACTGGAGCAAGAAATTGGGACTCAACTCGACTCGACTCGACTCGTGAGTTGTGGATTGTGGATTGTGAGGATGCGAGGAGATTGTGTGGCTGACTGTGGCAGATGGTGAAATTGTTACATTTATTTACATACATGTGAAACCTCGAGGCTCGAGGCTCAAAGCTCTCCAATCCAGAATCTAGACTCCAGACTCCAGAATCCAGACCGTTTTATTTACACATCCTCAGCAGCACATATTAAACAGACACCACTCCACTCCACTCCACTCCACACACCACACAAATTTCTTGGCTTGTTGTTTGCTAGTTAGTTAGTTTGTTACTTTGTTAGCTGTCGAGTGTCGAGTGTCGAGACGGTTGAATCCCAACCCAAAACCGAACACTGAACATGGAATACCGCATACCGAGGACCGAGGAGCGAGCGAGCTCGGAATTAAAGCAATAATCATAAACTGTAAACTGTGCATTCCAAATTCCAATACTTTTGCGAAAAGACATATTTTACCGCCATCCAATTCATTCCATGTATTTCCATCGAATGATTCCACGAGTTAGCTCAAAGCTCAAAGCTCAAAGTGACTAAACCAGCGACACATTTAACAGTCAGCATTAAACATTTATCCACATGTACAAGTTTGGAGCCCTATCAACGATCAACGGCAAAGCAGAGCAGAAGAAGAAGCAGTCGAGAAAATTAACACATTTGGCATTTACCAGCTGCAATTTGGAATTTGGCACTCTGGTAAAAATTCCATCACCCGAGCTGGAACTGGAACAGAAATTGAAACTGAAACTGGAACTGAAGCCGACTGAGAGAAAAAATGGGTTAAATAGTCTAGAATTTAGAATCTAGAATCTAGAGCTCAAATGAGACGGGAAAAACTGCCGAGCGTCGTCCACCATCACATTTCCAATATGTGAAATGGGAAATAAAAAAGATAAATAAAGTGCCGAATCCAGAATCGAGAATCGAGAGTCCAGAATTGAATTGGAATAAATAGGAATGGCCAAGTAGATCCGAGTTGACTGGAGAATGGAGAAGAGTATTAAGAGCATCTAAAGCGCGGCAAGTGCAATAAAAAGCGGACATTAAACATTAAACGGGCGTCGTAAAAAAAGTCACTGTTTACTCTCCACCATTCACCATTTCCCATTTACCATTTACCACCCTCGCCAAAAATATATGCAAATTTATAAAACTTCCCACTTCCCGCTTCCCACTTTCCAGCTTCAGAGTTTCAGAGTTTCAGAGTTTCAGAGCTCGAGAGTTGTAGAGTTTTAAGCTGGAGCTTCCAGCACTGTCAAACTAGGGCAGATAATTCGCGAGTCTCCAAGTAATCCACACTCTTAGCTCTTAGCTCAAAGCTCAAAACTCAAAACTCTGAAGCCTGATTCTGATTATTAAGCGCATTTGTAGCAGAGGATGAAAATGTAAAATGTATTGGCTATTTTGTTTGGTCCATTTCGACGGCTATCGCAATTTCCATCTGGAATCCATGTGCTCTGCTCTTTGATGTGTGGATGACGATTGTTGATTGTTGATTGTTGATGGGGTTTTTGGTGTGTCATGGAGATGGAAATGGGAATGAATGATGTCATTCAAATCCGAATCGAATTCCATCCGAAAGAGCGGGATTGGATTGGACTCGAGACTCGAGTGTATCAGATGGGGAATTTAGAATGAGTCGTAGTCATTGTTTTGTTTTGCTTTAGGAATGTTGTGCTGATAAGGTTCACCTAGAATCTAGAATCTAGAATCTACAATCTAGAATCTAGAAGCTAGAAGCTTGTGTTCTCTCTTGTCTACAGCACAAAATCCGGGGGATTCCAGATTATTCTCTTAAAACCCTCAGCCTCATTCGCATTCTCATTTTCATTCCGACTTTGACTTTGACTCGGGCCCTGGATTCTGGATTCTGGATTCTAGATTCTGGATGTTTGACTATTTTGTATTTTGTATTTGCGTATCTGCCGCTGGGCATCTCCAACTCCAACAATTCTGTCGGATTTTCACTCCAAAGCCAAAGTCAAAGCGGTATGCAAACAACAAACAAGCTGGAAGTAGAGGCAACTTTTGGATTCTGGATTCTGGATTCTGGATGGAATTAAAAGAGATTCTTTCCATTTTCCATAGATTCTGAATAATCTGTTTACCATTTCAACTCTTTATTAGCTCCAAAATGCGAAACTCTAAACGCAGTGCAGTCTGCAGTCTATTCAACCTTTTCGTCACCGGAAGCCTCTCGCTTTCTCTCTCCGAGTTGTTGGATTGTGGCTTGAGCTTTGACTTTGAACTTTGACTAGTGGCCTTTTCTCCATTCTCCATTCTCCATACTCGATACTCGATACAACTTGTGCTCCCGATGCTGATGCTGATGTTGATACTGGGCCTGCTGAAGGAACATCAAACACAGAAATCTCCTCCGAATAAAATACTCGATTCTCCATTCTCCATTCTCCATTTGGATTGTATAAAGAGTAAACATGCAGATGCAGACAGATCCAAAAGTAAAGAGTAGTTGCAGTCTTTTTCTCCTCCTTTTTTTCTCCATGCTGCTCCACAACCGCATTCACTTTCACTCCGTTAGCAAATTCCGTTTAGTTTGCAGTCCCTCTTGTTTGTTTGTTGGTTGTTGGTTGTTGGTACTTGAGATTGAAATTGGAGGAGCGAGTCAATTTCAAATCTTGATTTCTTGATTTCTTTCCCTCCGCCGTTCCTTTCCTTTCATTTCAGTCACATTTTTACTCCTGTCCTCATGTCCATCCAGATTGTTCATTCAACTTGGTATCTACAACATAGAGGACACAAAACACGAAACACAAAACATGTCATGTTTTGTGGATGATGAATAAACTGAGAATAAACAGGAAATTCGGGATTCCAGATTCCAGATTCGGGCTGAATGGAAATTGGAAAAGGAGAAACGAGGCTGAACAATGAACAAAACATTGTGAGAATTTAGAATGTAGAATTTAGAATGTACAAGCCCACACAAAAGACAAGATTAGAGCAGAATGTGCAGTCAAAACATGTGTGGGGATTTACTTTCTCCATTGTGCTTTGTGCTTTGTGCATCATATCATATCATTTTCATGTTTGTGGGTTTCCGCTCCCGCATTTTCAATTTTCAATAAAAGAGATGAAAAGAATCAAGGGATTTGAAATCATGTCAAAAGTATCCATTTTGACTTGGCCATTTGAAATATTTCATTACAGATTACAGAATCTCGAGTCAAGAGTAGAGAGAGAGTCGAGAGCAGATTGATGCCAGAACATGGGAAATATCCAAATTCCAAATCCAAGTACAACACAAAAAAAGTTGATTGAATAATGCTCAATGTTGAGTTGTGAATTGGGAATTGGGAATTTGAAATGTTGAATTTAGGTTAAAGTCAACTTGATTCATTCATTTTTATTCATTCTTTTCATTTTTCAAGATTCAACTTTCAAGATTGAAGATTCAAGTTGGCTCCATTTCTTTTCTTCTTTTGAGCTTGAATTATTAAATCCCGGGGATTTCATTTTTTGGCGGGCGAGTGGATGTAAAATGTGTGTACTCTGGAATCTTGACTTACGTTGACTCTTGCTCGTCGCTTTATTCAAAATGACTAAAATTGACTCGACTCAACTCAACTCGACTCGACTCCATTTGACTCCACTTGACTTGACTTGCCTTGACTTGACTGGAGTGAAGGAGTAAGCGAAAGACGAGCGAGGGACGAGAGTTGATGTCATGTCTGTCGTGTCATTCAGGTGATGATCCATGATTCATCCATTTCCACACAACACCAGAGCCAACACCAGAGCCAGAGAAGGAGAGTGAGATACTTTTTCCTCTTTCCCTGCATAAATTCAAATTGGAATTGAAGAGTGCGAGTGGAGGAGAAGGCGAGTGTGTGAGTTTGGGAGTTTGGGAGTCTGGAGTTTGGCCTGGGGACTTTTGGGACCTTTCCAACCGGTTTCAACTCTTTTATCTTTCATCCATCCATTTCCTCCGTCTTCCATATTCTTCTTTTACACTCCAATTTCTTCTCCTTTGCCTTGGCGTTGTCTTTGCTGTTGGTGTTGTGGAGGATGTACGACTATTGACAAGACAAGAGACAAGTTGACATTATTTGGCCAGGTCTGTCTTGTGTCTAGTGTCTAGTGTCTTGTGTCTTGTGTCTTTCGTCGCCCAGGAAAATATGCTCGTATTTTCCCTAACGATAGATCTATCTCACCATTGAGGATTGAGCACTGAGCACTGAGCACTGAGCATTGAGGATTGAGGATGTGATATGGACTAGACTTGATGTGTGTAGAAGGAGAAAGTGTTTTCCAGATGTATGCACTCGCTGTAGTGTCTAGTGTAATGATGTTAGGTGAAGAGAGGACATGAAAAGGAGGAAACGAGAAACTAGATCCGTCCGCAACAGGAAGACAATTCCCCATTTCTCCTTTTATTCCTCTTCCTTTCCACGCTATGCTCTACTCTACTCCATTACTCCATGTGCACTGTAGACTGTAGACTGTAGAGTCTAGAACTGAACAATATTCCACTCTTCCTCGTGGTCTCTGCTCCATTTTTAAGCTGGAAAACTGGAAACGTGGAGCTTGGAGTTGGAGTTGGAATTTGAGAGCTCTCTCTCTCTCTCTCTTCTCACCATTTTCTACTTTCCACATGAAAAAAAGAGGAGAAAAAAGATGGTTATGATGACGGCGTCTTTGGCAGTTTACACCCGGGATTCTCATTTCTCCCCGCCACTACATTCTACATTCTACACTCTACATTCTACACACTGCACAAAAAAGAACATACACCTTGTTTCCTACACTCTGTACTGTACACTGTACACTGTGCACCTTGTACATTGTACACTCAAAACATATGATACTGCTCACCATAATGCACCACAAACCACAAACTATACAACACTGAACACTGAACACTGAACATACACGGAAATGTTATAATCTTCCTCGTCTATCTTTACTCTTTACTCGGTAACTACAAAACGTGGGCCACTTATTTCCTCTTATTTCCTGTACGAACATTGGACATGTGTGTGTGGCTTATCTCATCCTCTTTCCACCCGAACCCGCACTAGAACTGGAACAGAAACTGGTTCTGGTTTTCAGCTGAAACCGGAAAAACACTCATTTTTCTGTCTCTCTCTCTCTCCGTTCTGCTTTGCTCTGTTCTGCTCTGGTTTCATCATTTCACCTTTTCCTTCTCCAGGACAAGGAAGGAGAGTTAGAATGAAACGAGGTCATTTCATTTTTAAATCTAAGGGTTGAAATGAAATGACAGTACATGACATGAGAAACATGAGAGACACGAGACTCGAGACTCGAGATTAAACTGGATGAAACTCGTTCAAACTTCCAACTTCCAACAAAATACAAAATACAAGACAAGATGGCAAAAATTTATGTTAATGAACACATCTTGTTGGAATTCGGGAGTTGGAACTTGGAACTTTAAATTTCAAAAGACTTGAGACTTGAGACAGGCAAACTGTCAAATGTCAAATGTCACCTGTCAACCGTCAACCATCCATTCTGTCGTCCGAATTCGTAGTTTGGAGTAATATATTTTGTACTTTAGTTTTAGTTTCCCGATTCTGAAGCTGATGAAGCAGACTTAACGTCTGATTCGATTAAATGCTCAATGTCTAATTTATAATTTCCAACTTCTTGAAACTCGAGACTTGACTCGAGACTCGAGACTGTAGACTGTAGAAATGCATTAAAATTAATTGAAATTTGAAATGGGTGGAATGATAATCCCAACTCCCGAACAATTCCGAAGGAGAACAAGAACAAAAACAAGAGCCAGAATAAAGCACGAGAAATCGTTTTAAAGGAATTAAATGAAATTTGAGAATGACAAGTGTACAGTTTTGAGTTTTGAGTTTTGAGTCTTGAGTTTTGAGCTTACATGTAGAGAAATGTTTGACGGTTGACGGTAAAAAGTTAAAAGAGAGGAAATCAAGAATGGAGAATGGATAAGAAAAGTCTAGAGTCTAGAGTCTAGAGTCCGGATGAAATATAGCGAATGATGTAATGTAAGTGAGTGAGTGAGTGAGTGACGCATTGCCATTTTCTATGGCCATTTTCTCCTGAATTGGGATAGGATGAAACACCAGCGACGGCAGGTGAGTTTGATTCACAGCTAAAAACTACAACTACAACTACATTCAGATTCAGAGTCAGATCCAGAGTCAAATTCAGAGTCAGTGTGAGAAGTTGAGTTTCCGTTTTCATCTCGAGTCTGGAGTAACAAAATAGAAAATGGAACTGACTCCCTCGTGAATCTGGATCTACGTTGTACTCGGATTTCTGGTGTATTGTAGATTCTAGACTGGAAATGGAGTGAGTGAGTGAGTGAGTCAAGGTAGAAAAAGAAGAGCAAGGAAGACGCATACCGAGAAAAAATTGGTCTTGTCGGAAAGACTTGACAAGTCTGAAATCTCAAGAGATTTTTTCCTTCTTCTTCCTCTTCTCCGCTCTCTCTTTCATGTGTATTGTGTATTGTGTAGTTTGTAGTTTGCAGTAAGAGTCGCTATTCTCAATTTTAGACTCATCTCAGGTCCATCGATGCGAAGCTTCTCTTTTTCTCACTTTTCCCACTTTTCCCACTTTCTCCATTCTCCATTCGCATTCCACTTTCTTCCCTTTTCTCCTGTTGTGTTAGTGTTTGTGTGTCTACTTTTACCTGGAAAAAGGAGAAGACAACAAGAGGAAAATCCGCTTGGCTTGAAAATCTCAATCATTCCCAAACTATCCAGAATCCAGAATCCAGAATCTACTACTCAAATACCAAACACGGAACACGGAATACAGAATACAGAATAGACTATGTAAAGAAAGAGAGTCGATCCTCTCACAATCCAATCCACATTCCACATGATACAAAAAGTATACAAATAACAATAACAATAACAATGGCTCAAACACACACACAGAAATTTTGTTCTTGTATTTTTATTTGGACAAGTCTGCCGCCATTCCACAATCCAGTATCCAGTATCCACTCGACTTGATTCAACTCAACCCAACTCAACTGAAAACTGAACATGATTTGAATGGAGAAGGGAGTACTCGTGAAAACTAACTCCAATTTCTCTCTACAGACTACACACATAAAATACAGACGACCCCCATCTCATGCATGAAAACATGTAAAAAAACTCATCATCTTTTTCTCTCGGTGGATCTCCATCTAGATTATAGATTCTTGTTCCAATGAGTTTTCACTTTCCACTTTTCTCCAGAAATGAATTGAAATGAAAGGAAACGGGGAAATCGCAAGTCGAAAAGTAAACAAACACAACAATTTTCGGGAACAAGGAACAGAAATAATTGATACTCGACTCGTATTTTCCAGTTTCTATTGTGTACTGTCAAATGTTGATTGTCGAATATCGAATGTGCACGAGAAACAAGAAAAGACAGAGAGAAATTGATAGGAAAAATATACAATTCAAAATCAGAAAGATATGAAAAAATTGTTCCGTTTTCCGTTCTGCAGCATATGTACAGGATTTTACATTTCCCATTGTTCCGTTCACGTATGAATGTTTATTTTGTTCAAAAATGGAAATCTTATCGCTGGGGATTCTCAATTCTCAAAGCTCAATTCTCGGTTCTGGATTCTCAAATAATCTGAAATGTACATTGTACACTGTACAAGTCACTGCATATTGTACTGTGAATTGTGTATAAAAACAAGAAAAAAAGGGAAAAGAGCAAAGATGTGGATCTGGACGTATTTACAAGTGGATGGATGAATGGCCAAAAGAGAGAGAGAATGGAGAATGGAGATATCACTATCAGATCAGTTGTTGCAAGTGAAAAGAGAAAAGAGCCGAGCTGGTCGGCAAGGGAAAAGGGGGAAAAGAAAGAGAGAAGAAATAAATTTAATTTCCCTAAAAACAACAATATTTTCTTGGGAATTGGACCGGCCATCCCATTACTCGGTCCATCTATCCACCCATCCATTTCCTTATCTTCCGAACAAAACACAACTGAACAGAACAGAACAGAGCTGACTGGAACCTGGAACAGACTTGAAACATTGAACAGACCATGAAATAGACTAACACAACAATAACACACAAAAAGTCTACCTGCCTCAAATACTTACTTTACTTTCTAAATTTACTCCTTTTCTCCTTCACTCTCTAGCTTTTTCTTGCTTCTTTCCTGATCTATTTTCTGTCCTGTATTTTGTATTCCTCTACATTCTACATGTGTACCAGTTAAAAGAGAGTGGTTGAAAAATTCCCTCGGTCCATTCTCAATGCTCAATGCTCAAACAACTTGCTTTTTTGCTGTCGGACAACAACACTTTACTGCCTCAATTACATGATACAATTAACTACGAATCAGGAATTAACAAAAGTACTATTATTTTGTTTTCTATGCTCAGAGACTTAATCAATTAGTGGACAAGATTTAAAACATGTGGAAACTATAAATTAACTACTAACTACCGATTGTGAATTATATAATAATATTATTTGCATTTTAAATGAATGTACACATATGTATGTCTGAAATTTTCATGACGAAACTGATAATTGATAAAAGCTGAGTCTCCCAAATTATTATTATTATTTTTATATTGGAAGAAAATGTTGAAATAAAATGATGCGGATTGCAGATTATAGATGATAAATGTACTAAAAAAATTTTAAGGAAGAGAGCTGAAATTTTTTTTATGGAGAATCAATGAAATGGTTATTTTTGAAATAAAATATTAATGGTAAATGATAAAATATTATAACATTTATTAAACATTATACTTTTGAAATGTTATAAAATGTTGTATGAAGTTTGTCAAGTTGAGACCTGTGGATTGTGGAAGGAGTCTTCAAAATTAATTAATTAATAATAATAATAATAATAACTAAATATTTTCTTGAATTTGTGTTAGCCATAAAAATGTGCACTTTATATAATAATAATAACTATTTTCTACCGTAATTTGTAATTTGTAACAATTGTAGTAATAATAATCAAAACATGATATTTTGACAATTGAAAAGTGCTTAAAGTTTGATATTTGAGACACAATATAAAATGTATCACAGCTTTAACGGTCAGCTGATAATAATTAAAAATGATGAACAGAAGAGGAAGGCGGTATCTATAATCTGGAATCTAGATTCTATCATTTTCTGAAAAACAAAAAATACACAAAAACCAAATGGGTTAAAAAACATGATTAATCATACATAATATTAGATAAAAATTATAAATTGATTATTATTATTATTACTAAATAAAAACCAAAAATAATAATAATTGACTCACACACAAAACTAATAATTTCACCTTCCATTTCCATACAAAATTGAACAAACTTGAACTTGGGCTGCGAGTAATGGATTCTCGGTTTGAAGTTCATCCATAAATGCCTTTACTGTCCGTTTCACAGTTATTGGAAAAGTGGACTCGCACATTTTCAAGATGGAGTAAATTTTCTTGCGGGCGGATATTCTTTCAGTCTCCATTTCAGGGCGGGAGAAACCGGGAAATTCAAATTGAAAATCTTCTCTTTGTGTGAAAACAGCCTTAGCTGTAAAATCCCCCTTTGTGTCCACATAATTTTGATCAAGGAGTTGATCATAAATTTTCCGGGCGACATGATGAAGGATTCTTTCATCTCGTTCTAACAGTGGTGGTGGTTGTGAGCGATCCAGGAGCAATGAAAATTCAAAATTTGTGAGTCCAATGCAATCTCTGTGCTCTAACATTTTTACAATTGACGGGATGTCTGTTGAGAAGCGAAGGACTTGTTCCCGCTCAAAATTGTACCGATTGTGCTGCTGCCCTTCCAAAATGATGACAAATTTTGCTTGTTTCAAATTATGAAGGAATGTTCTAACATTAGTCTGACTATAGAATTCTCTTAAATAATTTCCTCTGCAATTTTGAATGTTGTCAAGAACTCCTAATCGGGCATCAAGATTGACATCATGTGGTGAAATTTTGGAGATGGAGTCCATTGATGATTTTATTTTTTTTAAACCCGTTTCAATTTCTGAAATGTGACTGCACACAAAATATCCATAAATTTGTCCTCCACTGTCAACTTCAACAAAATCTGCATCAAATGGTAATTCTGATGATGAAATTGATTTGTAAATTTCCCTTCTATTGAGCTCACGGAGTTTCTTTAACTTGATTTCCTGAACTTGATTTTTTTCTCTTAGAAACGAATAAAATTCTGGCCATCTTCTAACTTCACGGTTGTGACTGTGATAATGTGTTTTTGCAAATTGAGCAAACCACGTAATTAAATCCAGGGTTTCTTTTCCGCCTTTTCTTTTCCAGACTGGAGACTCCAGGGGTTTTTCTGCTATCGGACTGTACTCAAAAAAAGAGACAGTCGTTTTCTCCATTGACCTGCTCTCCGTCATAATGACACCTCTTATACAGTTTAAAAGTGGAATTTCATCCATGTTCCCTTGATCATTGATCCATGATATTTTGAGACCTTTTATATATTTAATTAGGAGATTTTCTGCGGTGGAAGAGGAAGAGAGCTCAGGAAATTGTTGTTTCAATTTTTCCAATATTGTCACAAGATCCAAATTATTTTTTTCAAGGGGAATGACTTGTCCATTTAAGTCAATTTTGAATCTCGGGCTGCAGATAATATTGACGTCCATTTCAAAATGTCGTAGTTGGTTTTGGTCGATGGGTTTTTCTGCTTTGAAGAAGTTTTTAAAACAATCCAGTAATTTCTTGGATAAAATCCCTCGATTCTCTGGATTTCTCTCTTTCTTTCTCTCCACCTTTTCATTTTTGTTACCAAAGCTCGATCCTGATTGTCTAGATCCATGACGAGATTTATCAATGCAGACACGCGTTGAAATAGTGAAAGCTTTTTTCTTGGGATTAAAACGTTGGTCCGGAATTCGGAAACTTTGATATGATGAGGAGGAAGCAAGAGAAGAATGAGAAATTACAGAAGAAGATGAACGCCATGAAGAAGATGGGTTATTTGGACGGGCAGGTGGATATGGATAAGGAGAATATGAGTCTCTTTGTTCACCCCTGAAAAACAAAAAACAAAGTTTTGATTTTATAAAAATGTATTTGTTCATAATTCATAATACACATGTTGCATAATATATTGTAAAAAATATTTTAAAAAATATGTATCTTCCGAATTCCGAGCCCCATAATATTAATTACTAATTAGTATAATAATATAGTGATTTTTACAGAGAGTCATAATAAAATTAATGTTCTATAATATATTATTATTACTCTCTGGATTTTTATACATTTTGTGTTTTTCAAATAAAATCTGTACAGAACATAAGAATTTTTTTCATGTGTACAATGTACATATACTAAATAATAATATTGTATAAATTGTATATATTTACCGGTGTGTAGGGATTTTTGGATTATATTCTCCTCGCTCTCGTTCATACATGATGACTGCTGACACGGATTTTTTGTAAATATATTATATACTGGAAAAAAGGTTTAAATTTCCAAATTTCCAAAATCACAGCCGTATATTGATGAATACACTGTGCACTGTAATGATTTTAATTATTGTTATATTTTTCGGGTTTCAAAAATCACTATGTTTTGTGTTTATTAAATTATAGTATTATTATTATGTGGTGTGTAGTAGTATTTATTATTTGTAGCTGAAAGCTGAAAGCTCAAAGTAAATATGAACACTGGAGAATAACAAATTCCAACAGCAAACAGAAAACTTTTGGATTTTTTCTGAAAAATTCCAACACACAACACACAGGCAAGGTAGTAAGAAAAAAGTGTAGATTTTGTACACGAATTCCACTGATTTTATTCGTACTATGTAAAATATTATAATAATATTATAGATGATGATAATAATATATTATAGAATAATATAGAGGATCGACGATACAAATATTTCTTCATGCACAATCCACACTGTACTGACTATTGACTATTGACTTTATACACTCGACACTCAACACACAAAAATATTTCACAAATTTTATGTAAAACTGTGAGGAATAACTATGAATTATAAGTTGAATATTATTGTATAGTTTTATTTTTATTTTTGTTGTTCAATGCACATGCATGTATATACATATTACATTTTGTTGCTCATTATGATTATACTAAAATACATAAGTAAAAAAAAATACTCGCGAGCATTTGGAATTCCTGGAATGGAATACTTTTACTACATTATTATTATAAAGTTTTTTCTCTCTCTCTCTCTTAATAATATTTTTACTATAATAATAATTAAGGCCTGCCAAAAGTTGCTTTTTTAATTTTGCATCCCAGGCGATTCCCTTGAAAAAGTGTGGAAAATTTCAAA
>JAQGBH010004462.1:0-16697 GCA_034698265.1 Sminthurinus aureus | reverse complement strand
TATCAGTTCCATGTCTGAACTCTGTTCTTGTGGCCATTTTACACCATTTAAGGGACTTTAGACCAACAAATTTAATTTTAATTATCAAATTTACATGTATTTATAATGGCAATATGCGTACATATGTACAAAGGAGCCATTGGTCTAACTCCCTTGGTTACCGTTGGTGGCGCTGAACGCAATTTCGATGCTAGCGCCAACTATCACTTTCTTAAACTCTATTGTGGCCAGCTTGGCTAACGCAGCCTTTGTTTATATTTTTTTTAAATTTGGAAACCCCGCACATGAATTTTCTTGTAGAGCGAATCCTAAACAAACTTTAACCTAAGCAAAATTATATGGTCTTTGCGATTTTCAATGTCTTTTCAGATGTTTTATTGTTTTGATATTTTGATGCTTTTATTGTAAAATAGCCAGTACTGATTAAGTTTTTGAACATAATAATTATTCGCAGGATAGATCACTCTCTACTCTCTCTATGTACTCTAGTCTTCACATCCTAATCTTGATTTGTGAATATTACTGTCCACTCCTCCAGCAATTGTAATTGTAAAATAGCTGCAGAGGCCGTGAACAATGTAGAATACGAAGGAGCTTGAATTTGGTACGGGGTAGAAGAGCAACTTTGTATCAGAAAATCTCTTGTATTACAGTTGTCCGTGTTGCAACGGGCAGGACCGAGTTGTCCGGCTTGGCCTGTTTTTTCACACTTTGTCACAGGCTTATCGTCACACCCTTGTATGAGGGTGTTGTTTTCTCCCGGTTCACTAATTTCAATAACAAAACACGTTTTCTGGCTCTTGTCACATTGCCCTGTTTGGGCTTTTCCACTGGAGCCACGCCCGTCTCCTCCCTGCAAGCATGACAGCCCTGTATTGAAAATCAAAACAAAAACATTAAATTAGGAGTAAATTCATTAACCCAAAAAGGTTTGCTTATTGCAAATCAGGAACAGAATACGTATTAAAAACATCTGGAACCATCTTTTGTTTTTATCTCTTACCCCAAGTACAATAGACAGCACAAGACAGTATCAAAATGTGGAACAATAGAGATAGTTTCATTTTGTTCCAATATTTTCAATTGCCGTGGTCCGTGGTCTGCAGATCTGTGGTGTGTTCTTCTGTAGATTCTGGATTGGATTCTGCACCGCCACCGCTGAGCTGTCCACTCATTGTGAGTGGAGTGTTTCTGTAGGGCCTTGGCTTGGGCCCAGGATTTCTATCAAAGAGTAATCGAGTCAATCAACTACCCTAACTTTCCCTGGACTATAACGTATATGAAACAGAACTTTTTCTGCTGGATGCTGGATGCTGGATATATGGACAATGGACAAGCTCTCTCTATTTCTTATTTCTTATTTCTTATTACCTCTATATGCACAGAGCACAGGTGTCATAGGTCACAGTTGCTATAGCTCACACGCAAAAAGAAAAAACATTCTAAAAGCGATAAGCAGTATAAAATATAAAACACACATTACATTATAGGCATAGCATTAGACGTTATACATATTTGATATTGCATTATAAAACTTTAATTTTGTCGCCTCTTTGTTGTTGGATGTTGGACAGTATTTGAGATTTGAGCCTTGAGCCCTCCGTGTCCAAAATTTGAATCCATAATCTATAATCTAATCCAAAACGTCGTCAACCGTCCACCGTCCACCGTCAACGCATCAACAATCATCATACACATTACATGTCAAATGTCGAATATATAATCACCAATAATACGATGTACAAAGTAAGAAGATGAAGGAGTCTCGTCAAGAAAAAGAGAACATGTCGACGTGATATGGATTTATTCTGGATACTACATGGAGTTGACTACTCACTCGACCCTGCTTCTGTTGTTGACTAACTGATATGTCAAATAATGACGGTACTTGACATTTAAAACGAGAACTCGAGCAATCCTACAATGGACTGCGGTTCATGTATTTTTATAGCAAAATAATAACAAAAAATTATAGGTAATCAGGATGTCGGTGGTGTGGATGAAGATGCCAATTCTGAGCCAGATCTACTGGGGAAGCGGAAGGCAAGTGGATCAGTCGGAAAGAGACGAAGAGTGAAGAGACGAAAAAGAGTACGACGGGCAGATGGCGAACCATCACATCATCATCATCACCATCATCATGCACCAGATGCAGAAGATGCTGTCCTGGACGATGACGAGGAGACTAAAATACCAGATGACAGTTCCATTGGCCTTTCAGAAGATGTTGACGTTTCTACAGATTCCACGTCAGCGTCAAAGGGGAAAAAAGGGCACCGAAGAAGAAGAGTGCGGCGAGTCAAAAGGAAAAGAAAAGGTTTGTACATTATAAAACACCTAAAAAATTTTACTTTATACGCTGAACATTGAACTATCCACAACGAAATTAATTATTAAATCAAAGTAAAACAATGCAAAATTCATATTTAAGGCTTAAGACTAATGAGCTCAGCCGTACAAAACCTTTAATGTTTATGATTTCTGATTAAAACTTAAAACAAGGACCACATGGAGCTTCGGATGCTTCTTCCTCCACTCAAACTCCAGACAAAAAAAAAGGAAAAAGGCGAAAGAAGATAAAGAGGAAGATAATAAAGCCCAAGCCAAGTGTTGAATTTGACATACGAGATTTCAAGACGAACGAGGAAATTAAAAAATATGAAGCAGTGGTCAAAAAATTCCGTAAGTTGACTCATTTACTTGCGCTATAAAATTATAAATTATAATAAATAAATTACATGGTTTTTATTTGCTTTCTCTATTTTCAATTTCTTACTTCCAACTTATGACTACTTTGGCCATGTTTAAAAAACGATTGTTACTTTTGATTTTCGCATTGCACCTGCCACCTTTCATATTTTATTGCTTTTTCCTGATGTTCTTGACCACAGATGAAAAGATTATGGAGAAAGCAGCGGATGAGAAAAAAGCAATGATTGAATGTCAATATTTGGACAAAAATGGTTTACCACTTGCAAGTAGAGCGGTCACAGCAAATTTTCTTCGTGCTCTCAGAACTGCATTTATAATTGGAAAAGTATTTGGTCGATGGCCCTTCCTCTCCCGAAACCTCCCGGATGGAACCATCTCCTTCCTCGTCAAAAACTGTCATCCCTCCACCTTCTACTTTATGCTTATCAATTTTTTCTATACAGTTTTATTCCTTGCTGGAACTTGGAGTTATTTTTCCTATTACATGAATCTTCCTGTTGGGCGAGAGTGGTGGAATCGGACCAAGCTAAGTAAAATATATTTAAGAACTCGACATGAGCGCATCGTTTTTGACAGACACGTTGTGTTTTTCATCTCTGCCTGGGCATGGCTTCTCATTGACATTATTAGTGGATGGCACATGTTCTCCAAGAGAAAGCAAGTTGCCAATTATCTCACTTTTTGGACAAGGTACAAATTTTAATTTTTTTTTCGTATTTAGTATTTAATTTTAATTTTTAATTCAGAATATTCCCGCCCATTATTTTTATTATTCTTTTGTTTTAAATACAGAGTAATTTTAACTATGAATATGGACGTGTCAAATCAAGCCACTCTTCCAGTTCTCATCACTCTTGGATTTTATGGAGGAGCCATGGTCATGATCTTAATATTTTCGTTTATCAAAGGATTTGCTCCTGGAAGTATTGGACTTCCATCAATCGTCGCCATTATTTTGGGAAGAGACTATGATGATGAATTACTAGTTTTAGATAAAAAATCAAAGCTCCCGAATTTATTCTTCGTCCTCACTTATGCTGGAAGAGGCATTTTGTTGTATGTCAAATGTAAAATATGATGAAAATATTATTATTATAAAAAAAAATAATTATGAATAATGAATAATACAAAACTACCAAAATTTATGTACCAACAATAACTAATAAAACATAAGAATATTAACTTTTTATACATCTGTGAATTTTGAATTTGAATAATTATTTAGGTTCATGTACATTTCATCCAAAGTGTACATTTTATTCTTCATGGTGATTTGTAAATTTCTCCGGAATGCATTTACAATGTGGAATGGTCGTGTCTATGGAACAATATTGAAAGCGAGAACCTTTATTCACACAAAAGAAGGGAGAATGGTCTACTCGATGCTTTTTAAGGATCATTGTGCACTTTTGGATCTCCTCGAGGGGACAGATCGAGTTTTCTCCACAGTTCTCGAATCCTATTTTGGACTTCAAGCAATGAGTTTTTGTTTTGAAATTTATTTTGTGGTCCACGCCATGAGGGACGGGAAGGATAAGGTGAAGGCGGATAAAGAGGATTATTATGTGAGACAATGGGATTTTATTGGAGCTATCATTATGCTCCTGGTTCATCTCGGAGTTTTTATATATATTTTGAGAACATCCGCCGCTGTAGCTGAAGAGGCGGTTGCCGGAATGGAAGTTATCCGGAGGAAGACGATGCTTGGAAGAACGACGGATGAAGAACTCTTTTTCATGATGTCCATGTTTTCTAGTTACACAAGTCATAAACCCATTGGAATCACTTCTGGTGGTTTCTTTTTGTGTAATAAGTCATTTAACCTTGGAATTTGTGCAGGTAATTATTTTTTTAACACGAACTAGATTTTAGAAAAACACTGTAAATGTTTTGATGTTGTACAAATTGTATTTTACGCATAATATTATGCATTCTTGTGCCTAAATTCCGGATCCTTTTCATTTTCCTCCAGTAATTGTCGCCTACTTCACCATCGTTGTTCAGTTCAAACCACAATTTGACTTCAAACGAGAGCCCAATGAGCTGAGTCGGCAGCAAGTCAAGCAGTTTTTGGATGCATTAGAAGGAACGCACAATGCCTAGTTCTTAGTTATGTCTAAACTCTAATTATATGCTAGATTTTATTCAAGTTTAATGATTAATGGTTATTGTTGTTCTTCCAATTTCCAATTGACTAAAATTACTATTTTTGTAGATATGGATGAATTTTTTACTTCCGTACCATTTAATTTTTCGCTTAAAGTAAGATATAAAAACCATGTTAGTTTGTATTTATAGCAGTTTTTGCACGTTGCGCTTATTTGTTGTCTTTTGACATTTATTATCGGAACTTCTCTAGCTATTGCCGTTTACCATTTATTGTGTCATTATTTTGACTTACTACGCTTTACATTTTATCTGAATAAAACCGAGATCAACTTTCACATGGCACAACATGTCACGTTTTGTTTTCGATACGTGAAGAATTTATCTTTATACTTATTTCGCATGAATATCTAATATTATTATGTCTTATATATTTTTCTGATCTTTGATGCAAGAGGGAAACATTGGCACTAAAAAACGTGTTATAAAGGAATAGCCACAGTGAAATAGCGTGTCCCTTGTCCCTAAGGATAAAAAATAGTAGAAGACCTCTACTTTCATTCAACGTTCAAAATTTTAAATCAACAAGATTTTTGAAGGTTTCAATTTTTAGTTGCACACACAAACCTGTAAACTGTAAATCGATCTAAAATCTAAAGTCTAAAGCTTCATAACTTGTAATTTGTATTCGACTGCAAAAAAACTAAAAAATTAGTCTAGACTCTAGACTCACTAAAACATACATTCAACATTACACAGAACAAAGTTTACGTAGACAAAAACCGGATAACTGAGGGGAATTTTTAATGTTATTTTTTGTCTACTTCTATTTGGATTTTATGACAAAACACAAAACAGTAACCATTTCAAACCATTTCATTTGCCATTTTTTCAGCATTCAGTATTCAGTATTCAGTACATACCAATATATTGAGCGCTTTTTAGCTGCTTTTCTTTATTTTTTACGTTTCAGTACGTTTCCTATTTTCAATATACATACTAATACCAACGAAATAAACATAATCATCAATCATCATTACCAGCAATACTTTTTACATGTTCAGAATTTAAATTTGTAGTAACTAAAAACACAATATAACATAAAATCCACTCAAAATTTCCTGTATTTACGTCTCTAAAAATATAAATAAAAAATGAGCTCGCCACAAGACAAAGATGAAGCGAGTAGAAAGTCTTCTACCTCCTCAAATGAATCTGTAATAGATCTTAAAAAAAGTCCTCCAAAATTATTTAAGAAGCCCAAGTCAAACCTCACAAAGAAAAATGTGGTCAGTCCCATGAAAAAACAGCCATCGGTCAAGAAAACACCCAAAGCAAAAGCAAAGGTCAAAATTTCTGAAAAAGTGGAGAGGCCTCAACGTTCCGCCTTTACACCGACTTATGTGGGAGATGAACTTGTACAAAAACCATGTATTTACTTAATAATTTATAATTTGTTTTATAGTAATTTAGAATTTATTTTCCTGATGATAAAGGTTGGATTCCTGTCACAATATTTTCAATTTTTTTATTTTTTATTTACAGCGATACTTTCCGACGAACAAGATAATTCCAGGGTGGTAAAACCGGTGCAAAAAATATCAGCATCAGATCCCGCATCAGATTCAGATTCAAGTCCATTGAAAAAGCCAGAAATCTCTACAGGTCAGCGTAAATTCTCTCTCTCTCGTCTTCATGAGCAACAGGACCAGTTTAAAAAGGAATTATGGCTACAACCAGGAATCGCATCCACATCAGTGGCTAAAAAAGCAAGTCTTCACGCTTCCTTTCTCCGGGTGATGAAACCAGTTATTCTCCTGGGTAAATTTACCGGGAGACTTCCTATCATCTATAAAAAGGAGAAGGATGGCACAATCCAATCTTTCCAGTGGTCTCGCTTTCATCCCTTTTCAATCTATCTCATCGTCATGAACGTCCTTCTCACCATTTTGTGCATCGAGGGAACTTGGAGTTATTTCTCGTTCTATATGAATCTCCCCGTGGGGAAAGAGTGGGCTAATCGGACAATTAGAAATTTAGATAAGGCTCGACGGGATTTGAGAGGGAGACATGAACGAATCGTGTATGATCGACACAGCGTATTTTTTCTAATGACATGGTGTGCTCTTCTTCATAATGTTATAAGCGGTTGGAAAATTCAACTCAGGAGAAAAGATGTCATCAACTATCTTAATTTTTGGATCAGGTACATTTTTGGCGTAATAGCGGAATGGCGCCGCATAATGTTAAAGATTGTGCTATAGCGATGCTATAGCACATTTGCAAATATTTTTGATTTTGTACTGTTTTTTTTTGTAGATCTGTGTCCGTGATGAATATGGATGTGACAACAGGAGCCCGACTTTACATTCTAGTTTGTCTCGGTCTTTGTCTCGGCGCAGCCGGTTTCATGTTTCTCTTCACTTTTCTCCAGGCGTTTCCGTCTGCAGTTGGGATTCCAACTCTCCTCACGATAATCATGGGACGAGAATATGATCCAGATTTACTCAAACTCCAACCACAGAAGAAAGAGCTAAAGGCATCCTTTCAATATTTACATGTTTTTGCCAAAGTGGTCTATTTGTACTTGTTCATATCATCAAAAGTGTACATTTTCTTCTTCATGGTGATGGCAAAATTCCTGCGAAATGCTTTTGTAATCTGGAATGAACGAATTGTTTCCTGCGTGTTGAAAGGAAGTGACTACATGAGTACAAAAGAAGGGAGGATTGTCTACAGCATCCTTTTCAAAGATCATTGTGCCCTTTTGGATTTGATTGAAGGGACGGATCGAGTATTTTCCTCCATTCTGGAATCATTCTTTGGCTTACATGGACTGAGCTTTTGTTTTGAAATTTATTTCTTCATTCACAGTATTCAAGCGGATACGGATGAGTCGGATTCGTTCAAATCCCAAATTTTTGTTCGTAAACATGACTGGATAATAATTGGGATTCACCTAACTCTGCACTGTATCATTATTGTCAAGATGCTCAAGCTTTCAGCGGGAGTTGCGGACGAGGCTCAAGCGGGACTTGAGGTCATACGGAGGAAAACTATGTTGGGAAGGAGGACGGATGAAGAACTATTTTTTATCATGTCCATGTTCTCAAGTTATACCAGTCACAAACCCATTGGGATTTCAGCAGCTGGATATTTTGTGTGTAATAAGTCATTTATTGTCGCTGTTTTTATTACTGTAATTGGATATTTTACCATCATTTATCAATTTAAACCTCGATTTGACTATCAACGGGAACCTAAAGAAATATCCAGGCAGGCGATTCAGAATTTTCTCAATATACTCGAAAAACGGGTGGGCTCATGAAACAATAAAAATGAAAAAAGGAAAAAATGTTGACACTTGACACGCGTTCATGTATGGAAAATGGAAAATATTGTTTATCATTTACTTTGTATTTTTTCTATTCATTGTGTCAAGTCTCAAGTCCAAATATTGCAGTATGCAAAAATTCACGGTTCTCAAAATCATAAATAGAACACAAAATATTCAATAATAAATACAGTAGTCATTTTCAAGGTCATTGCATAATTAAACTGACAAGAGACATGGCGATTCACGATAACCATAAAATGACATTGCAACAAATTATATAACACAGATAACAAACGACAGACTATTTTGATAACGACAGCTCGTTCAGTTTTCAGCCGTTTAGTCTGATCGTCACAGACGCTAATGATAATTTGAAACAAAATATTTAAAAGTGCTTCACATTTTGCATGCAGTTTTGACAATGAGTGATTTGAAAACTGCAATAGTTTTAGGTAAAAAATAATTATAATAACTATTTTTATGGGAAACAAATAGATTTTGCAGATGTTGTGTATTGCGAATTGTGAATGATATAATCAAGTTTACTTGTCACTTATTGTCATTTTTTTTTCAAAGACAATGGGTCAGGAATAGTCAAGGCTGGATTTTGCACTGACGAATCTCCAGTTTCTGTTTTTCCTTCAATCGTCGGTCGTCCAAAGTACAAGGTTGAAGAACAATATATTTAAAATTTAAATCGTGTTTTTTTATGATCGCGAATCGTGAAGATGGAAAAGTTATTATAAAGTTGATTTTATAAAGTACCTTGATTTTCTTAATTCAGGGTGCATTAATTGGAGGCGGCCGTCGAAATCGAAATAATGAAAATACTGCCAAAGAGTCTTTTATTGGAGACAAAGCTCAAGCCAAACGAGGAGTTTTGGCATTAAAATACCCAATTGATCATGGCGTGATTGTTAATTGGGATGATATGGAAAATGTATGGGAATATACATTTGAAAATGAACTTCGAGTTGACCCAGCAGAGCAACCCATTTTACTTACGGAAGCAGCACTCAATCCAAAATTGAATAGGGAGAAAATGGCTCAAGTTTGTATTTTTTTACATTTTGATTGTGTTTTTCTCGCGAAAGATGAATCAATTGAAAAATGGAAAATTATTTTCATGATTCAGTGTACAAGATTTAAATTCTAAATGATGGCTTTTCACTTATTGTTAGATAATGTTTGAAAAATTCAACGTGCCAGCCTTGTACGTAGAAACGCAGGCAGTGCTTTGTCTCTATTGTTCGGGTCGTACTACAGGACTTGTACTTGACTGTGGAGACGGAGTTTCTCATACAGTTCCAATTTATGATGGTATTTACGAACTATGGGCAATTTCACTTATTTATACCATAAACACTTTAGAAATCAGAGTAAAAAACAATGTTGAATTGCGAATATGAACTATGGGCTGTTTGTTTTATGTTTTAGGATATATTTTGACGCATGCCATATCTCGAATGAACACCGCTGGTCGAGATTTAACAGACTACTTAATACGCTTACTAGCGGAAAGGAATTATTATTTCAATACTTCTGCTGAAAGAGAAATCGTTCGCGATATAAAAGAAAAACATTGTTATGTGGCCCTGGACTTTGAGCAGGAACTGAAAAATACGGAGAATTCTTCAACTGTTGAAGCCTCCTACGAAATGCCCGATGGACAAATTCTACGGATTGGAAATGAAAGATTTAGATGCCCCGAAGCCCTGTTTGACCCCTCAAATATCGGTTTAGAATCGCCCGGAATTACCGAAATGGCTTCTGGATCTATCAATAAATGTGATCTGGACCTACGTAGAGTTAGTACTTTTGCGTACTGATGGCTTTTTGTCCATTAGTTTTTTTTTCAACTATGCTTGATGAGATGTGTCTTTAATTTCTATACTTTGTATTTTGGATTGACGTTTAGACTCTATATGAAAATGTTGTACTGAGTGGAGGAACAACAATGTTTCCAGGAATGCCTGATAGAATTACAAAAGATCTCAATGAACTGGCTGAAGATGGTACCAAAGTAAAAGTCATTGCTCCGCCAGAAAGAAAATATTCTGTTTGGATTGGAGGTTCTGGAAATATCAAAATATAATATATGACTTTCTATTTACTTTCTGCAAAACTTTCATCTCAGCAGCCAGCACAAATAAATAGCTATGTACAAAACATTTTAGTGTTTCTTTTTCTCCAAAACAGGTGCTTGTTTGGCGTCTTTGTCCTCTTTTCAAGACATGTGGGTAACTCGGCAGAAGTATGATGAAAATGGACCATCTCTTCTTCACAAAAACCTCGCTAAAAAATGACTTTTTACTTTTTACAAGTTACTTACAAAATTTATTTAAAATGCGCTTCGTTGTTTCACGTTTTTTAAGCGTGTTGCTCTAATGTAATATTTTTGTCCAATAATGATTAATTAGAATATTTAGAATAAACCTGAAATCATTTCATAAAAATTGGATTTGTACTTAACTATGATATTTTCAAAAAAATCTACAATTTGTTGGATGGTGCCATGAATGTCAATTCCAAAGAAAAGATCTACGGAGAAAATAAAAAAATTCCATTACATAGTTACTGTTTCCGTGTGGCTTGTGTACTAGAAAACTGGTAAAAACCGTGGCTCGTGAATCATGAAATTTTTGTAACAAACAAAATTAAATACCCTCAGTTTCTTCACTCATTTCCATACTTATTTTCATGGGAGGTTCAATAGTTTCTATTTTTTCTTCTTTGAATGTTATATACTCGTCAATTTTCACCAATTTAATCAAACCCCCAAAGTAAGAATTGTATCCATACTTGTGAACTTTATTTAGAGGTAATGAAATTCCAGATTCCTTCATGAACTGATATGTTTTTATAGAAAATGGAAAATAGAAAAGACATGCATAGTAAAATAAAATATAAAGAAATATCTATATAATATTATTCTTTTAAATAAGAATCAATGTGGTATGTCAGTAGTTAGTACATTTACAACCTAATACCTACCTGATTTATCCCTACAACAAGTGGTCCACATATTACAGCTGTCAAAGCTAAGTAAACTATTGTCCTTTGTCTGTATGATACAAAATCAGATACTATACAGAGCCAGTTTTATTTGCTGAGAAATGAGAAAGGAAATGAAAAACCATAATAATAGCATATTAACGGTTTATAAAACTCATGCATACAAAATACCTACATGAAATTCACAATCTGAATTTGACGAAGTTCGCGTATCTGAACCTCAGAAAGATACTTGATTTCCTCCTTCGCAACAATTGTCTCATTTTTTGTCAAGTTGCATGTGGTTTCTGCTTCATGAATTTTTTCCATGATTTTATGCTGGGCTGGATGAGTTTAATTTCAGCAACAACTATCTGCTACATTGACATTTCCTATTTCCGTAAGCTAATCTAAAATCTAAAGTCTCTACACAGTCCAATCAACAAAATTTGTTTAATGTCATGATAAAATGAAAATTATTTGCTACTTAGTTTAATTTTTAGTTTATGCAAATTGCTGTAATGTGTGTGTATTGAAAAGAATACAAAAGAACATGAAAGTAAAATTGAGACAATAATTAAGTTTCCATTTTGCAACCCTAGGACGACCTATGACAACCCTTAAAAATGACTATCTATTCTATTGTGTGCCGATTGCCGATTTCTCAAAAAATACTGCCTTCAATAATGAGGAGAATTCAATCCTAGCATAAGATGTTGTCAATTTATTGTATGAAAATGGCTAAAGTACCAAGACAAGAAGACAATGAAACTAGAAACACTAGAGACGAGAAGGAATTAACGTTGCTATTTGAGAATATTTATTACAGAAAAAATAATAAATTATACATTATACACATATAAGCATACTAGTATTAAAATTATACAATAATTTCGATAATAAAATTATTATTCATTATTCAATTTCCTTTTTTGTACATACATAATAATAATGAATATTGCTATTAAGATCATCACGGATTCAGTCATTTTATAAAGTTGAGGAAAGTTGTATGGATAATATTAGATTAAATACAACCGAAATAGTTTACTTTATACTATTATACATAAATATTTTGGTAAGTCTATTAAAATATCAAATACCATACATTTACTTATATTTCTCACAACTCTTTAGATTGTAATAACATCCTTATCATTATGTAACAGAAAAAATGCATTGTTTAAAGTCCAAATAATTCAGTTCAGTTCAGTTCAAAAATCCATAAAATAAAAAGAAGTTATATTAAAAATAATACGACAAGATGACAGAGTAGCTATTATTATTAAAGTACCTTCAAATTATTCTATAAATTAAATAAATAATTAATTCATTAAATGCTTAAGCATAGGTAACGATAAAAAGGTAATTGACATATGATTACGATCAAGTACTGGAATCTGATATCTGATTTTGAATTTCATCTTCTCACTCTGTCTCTCTTGTCATTTGTTTTGTAGGAAGTATTTTGTTGTATTCATATTCATGTTTAATCGACTTCTTCCATATGGCTTGGCTCTTCAACTTTGTCACCTTCAAGGGGTGCCATTTCAACTTAACTTGGCTGTTCATCAGCTGGTTGTTCTTCGTCTTCATCTATTCCAAGACCAAGTTTGATCATGCGATAGATTCGAGAGGCATGAACCTGTAAATTATTTACAAGAAAAAATGACACATTTTAGTCATTTATTTCAACATTATTAATTATTACATACTACGTACAGTATATATTATTCATACATTATTCATACAGTCTACAAGAATTTCTATGGAAGGTAGAAGTCAAAAGTAAAAAAAAAACATGATTGAAATTGCAAATATAAATAATGAATACTTACAGCTGGTTGTTCAAGAGAAAATCCAGAAGAAAGAAGGGAAGTTTCAAAGAGGAGCAATACCAAATCCTTGACACTCTTGTCATTCTTGTCCGCATCCGTTTTATCCTTCAAGTTTTTGATGATGGGATGTTCAGGATTAATTTCTAAATGTTTTTTAGCAGCCATGTATCCCATAGCCGAGGAATCACGAAGAGCTTGAGCTTTCATAATTCTTTCCATATTAGCTGACCAACCATACTGTGAAGTGACAATACAGCAAGGACTGTCCACCAATCTATAAAAATAAACAAA
The DNA here is from genome assembly GCA_034698265.1 of Sminthurinus aureus. Classification (NCBI taxonomy): domain Eukaryota; kingdom Metazoa; phylum Arthropoda; class Collembola; order Symphypleona; family Katiannidae; genus Sminthurinus; species Sminthurinus aureus. Next base: position 3,419 of record JAQGBH010004462.1, on the reverse strand, counting down.
CAAGAATATTGAATATTTTAGAATATGTTTTTCAAAAAAAGTCAATTATAAGTGTCAATACACGAGTAACAAGTATGACAGCATATTGAATTATTTAATATTTTTTAGCATTTATCATTGTATAAATAGAATAATTACCTGTTTGAGACTACCACTTTTTCTACTTTCTTGTCCAAAATATCTTTCATGACTTTGCAAAGTCCCTCAAATTGAGCTTTGGCTTCTTCAAATTTCTTCTTTTCATCCTCATCTTCCGGGAGTTCAAGTCCTTCTTTGGTGACACTGACGAGTTGTTTACCATCAAACTCCTTCAATTGTTGGACAACATACTCATCAATAGGCTCTGTCATGTAGACAACTTCAAATCCACGCTTCCTAACTCTCTCAACAAAGGCGGATGTAGCAATAGCTTCTCGGCTTTCCCCTGTTTAAAATAATAATGTTAATTGTTAATTTTAATTTATATTATGCATTGTTGGGTAAGTGCATATTAAGTATTAAGTATGTATTAATTAATAATTACAAAACAAAGTAAAATATACAATATTATGTTATACTATGTACAAAAAATATTAATCAACTATTCTAGTTATTATACATTATAGTAACTACTATTTTGTTTAAAAAAAAATAAACGTACCAGCAATGTAGTAGATGCTTTTTTGATTTTCTTTCATCCGGGATACATAATCTTTGAGACTGCACAAGTCTTCTCCAGATACTGAAGTGTGGTATCGAAGCAACTCGGAGATTTTCTTTCGGTTTTGAGTATCCTCATGAATTCCCAATTTAAGATTTTTTGAGAATTGTTCATAAAATTTCTTGTAATTCTCCTTATCCTCAGTAATTTCCTCAAACAATTCCAAACATTTTTTGACCAAATTCTTTCGGATGACTTTAAGGATTTTATTCTGTTGAAGCATCTCACGAGAAATATTTAATGGAAGATCTTCACTGTCAACAACACCTATAATTTTTCAATAATAAAATAATGATTCAATTAAATTATAGTTATTATTGTGAATAAAAATATTTTAAAATATTTATATCTACTTCACATATTATATATTATTATGCCAGTTTATGTACAAGAATAAAAATAATGGAAATGAATTTCTAATTTCTAAAAATACAACATGTATTATAGTTTATAGTACAGAATGTAATAGAATCTAATAGAAATTTTACCTTTGATAAAGTTGAGATATTCTGGGATAAGATCTTCACAGTTATCCATAATGAAAACACGACGAACATATAATTTAATGTTATTCTTCTTCTTTTTATTTTCAAAGAGATCAAAAGGAGCTCGTCTTGGTACAAACAATAATGCACGGAATTCCAATTGACCCTCAACACTGAAATGTTTGACAGCAAGATGATCTTCCCAGTCATTGGTCAAGGATTTGTAAAATTCTCCATATTCTTCTTGACTAATATCATCTGGATTTCGGGTCCAGATTGGCTTGGTTTTGTTTAGCTCTTCATCCTCAAAATATTTCTCCTTGATTTTCTTTTTCTTCTTTCCTTCCTTTTCTTTCTCTTCATCCTCCTCATCCTCAACGTCTTCAATTTTTGGTATCTCTTCTGGTTCATCCACTTTCATTTCCTCTTCATCCTTATCTTTCATCTCAACATCTTCAACTTCCTTCTCACGTTCTTTTTCTACTACTAATTTAATGGGATATCCGATGAATTGAGAATGTTTCTTGACAACTTCTTTAATTTTACGTTCCTATTTGTAATATTTTAAATGAAAAATAAAAAAATTAATAAAATTAGCATTTATTAGCATTAAATATTTTACTACTATACTATTTTGCTAACATTTACTAACTCTAGCTATTATAATTTGTAGATTATGATGTATAGAATAAAAAGTACTCAGAAAAAGTATAAAATTCAATAAAAAAAAAAAATGATTATAAATTCTTATTCACCTCGCAATATTCAGCCTGATCTTCTTTCAAGAAGAGAATAACTTCAGTACCACGAGTAAATGGTGGTGCATCTTCTGGATAAGGACGAATGACAAAACTACCACCAGCAGAACTCTCCCAAATGTAGGCATCATCATCATTATGTTTACTTATGACTTGAACTCTATCTGCTACGAGGTAGGCTGAATAGAAACCCACACCAAATTGACCAATCATGCTAATATCGGCACCAGCTTGAAGAGCTTCCATGAAAGCCTTAGTTCCAGACTTGGCAATTGTACCCAAATGATTAATAAGATCAGCTTTTGTCATTCCAACTCCAGTGTCCCGAATACTCAAAGTTCTAGCTTCTTTATTTGGTGTGATTTTAATGTAGAGTTCCCTTTCACCCTCCAACACTTTTGGGTCTGTCAAACTTTGATATCGGATTTTATCCAGAGCATCGGAACAATTTGAAATTATTTCTCTCAAGAAGATTTCCTTATTTGAGTAAAATGTGTTGATGATTAAGGACATCAACTGAGCAATTTCCGCCTGAAAGGCAAAAGTTTCTCCTTGCATCTCATCTGCACCCATCTAAAAAATATTAAACCACACAAACAAAAGCATTTTAGAATTTTTTTAAATACAATTTTACCTAAATTTTACTTAATCAAAGTTAAATGACTTCAACTCATTTAACATTTAGCAAAAAACAACCCAATGAGCCATAATATCATGTACAAATTATAATGTTTGATTTCATATTTATTCCACATTCCACTACAGATTGAAAAAAAAATTATATAGTTATATAGTAGTAACAAATAACAAATACAGTCAGAAAACTGAAATTAAATGCTAATAAAACGGACATTCAAAAACAATAGTATAATTTACTAAACTATCATTAGAATTTAAAATTAAAATGATGAAACAAGAAACAAACAGTAAAAAAGGGAAAAAATAGAAACATTCAACATGTAACACGGAAAATAACGGGTGTAAAATTTCAAAAAACGATTAAAAAAACGACTAACTAAAGTTTAACGATGTTAAAAATGTAAAGATTAACTATACCTTGACAATTTGTATTGATTTCCAACTGTTGACACTTAATAACTTTGAAGATAATCACAATTAAAATTTATAGTAAAATTTCGTTCACGACTTGTTGATCCGTTGAGTGTTCACGTTCAAATGACGTTTTTGCGTAGTTCTCTCTTGCCTGGCTTTGCTTTTAAACAAAAAAACGTCAAACCTGTAGAGACTTCTAGAAAATTCTAGATGCATCTGTATGCACACTGCACACCATGTATTATACGTATATTACATATTATGCTTTTCCTTTTATTTATAATACATACTTACTTTATATTTCGTTTGTTACATAAGTACTTACATACGTCCTATTCTTAGCGACATACAGGTATGCCGTAGATGGTTTTAGCTAAAATTATTTTGACCTCATATTCTTGTTCGCCATATTTAACTTAGTTA
>JAQGBH010004461.1:0-16706 GCA_034698265.1 Sminthurinus aureus | reverse complement strand
GCTCCCCCAGGGAATTAAAAATCCTTTCAGAATCCGTTGACAAAATTCAAAAATTTTGAAAACTGTCAAAGTTATTCGTCACCAAAGTTATTTTTTTTCTGCATGAAATGAAATCTAAAAAATTGCCCCACCCACAAGGGGTGGAATTCTTAAATTTTTCTTCCACCAAAACTAACTAATTTCAACATGGGGAATCCGAATATGAACACTAAAATCAAGTTTGCGATTTGAGTTGCCTGAGTGGGACATTGTATTTAAAGCTGCTGATATATACATGTTCTTCACTGTGGTTTTTTAGTTCACTATAATGCTGTAAAAAAATCCAGAATGTATACTCTATATTATCATATTACAGAAATTTAAAGGCATATTTCCAATAAAACATTCACTGTTTATTGTTGTAATACATAATGTAAAAAGTATTTTCAGTAACGACTATTTTTTAGAGAATAGAAACCAACGAATAGATGTATTATGGATAAATTGAGATGTTTTATTCAAGAGAAATTTAACTTGACTTTTTACTATTTAGTGAACACATGTACATTGTACATTGAAACGCTTAATAAACTATTGCTGGATACTTATTTTAATGACATGAACATAATATAACCTCTGTACTTTCAACATATATAGTTAATCACGGAAACGGGCTGTGAATTACTTTCAAAAGTTCCAAGAACTACTGAAGAAATTGAGGTTGTTATTGCATCTGGAAAAGATTTGAGCATCACAATCCCTCAAATGGATAAAAGCTACCCAAAATACAAAGTACCTAAATAAAATGAAGAAACGGACTGGTCGGCTTGAAAAAGTGATACATACCTTGATGATGAAGACTTTGAATTGCAAATAAATTAGCAGTAAGAATTGATATAATAAAATATACACTAGAGATATTAGTAATGACATTACAATAATTTCAATGCAGCTTAATTAATTCAGCTATAGTAACCAAAAAAAAGCTACCAAAACATAGAAAAGTATGCCATACACATATTATGAAACAGTAACTCTCTATCAAGTACAGATAAACGGATTAAATAAAATATGTTTACATAATTACATGTTACATTATGTAATTTGCTCTACTATCAATTTATAAACATGAGAATTAACCATGAAAATATTTCAATAAGCTTAAAAAGCAATTAATAATAATTATAGTTTTGATTCAACAAATATTTTTTTGTAAGGTGCTTAAATCTACGTTTCGTACAATTATATTTTACATTATACTTATCATTATAACTACAAGATTATTATAGTTATTACTTAATGATACTGTTCTTAAGCTTAGTGCAAGCACAAAATTTAATACGTTGTAAGTTGTAACATTTCTAGCAATAATTTTGTTTAATGTTGGTGTTTGTTTGAATAAAAATAAACGTTTCTTCTATACATTCAGATACAATGACTAATGACTATAATATGGATGCACTAATTTTTTTACTTCACATTTCAACTGTGCTTTGACAAATATAAAGATAAATGTATTCTTCATTTAAGTGTGTGTATACTGCATACATACTACATACAACATACAAAATACAAATGCCAAAATATATATGATATTATACAAGTCAGCAGTACACATAGAAATATTCCATTTGCATTAGTTTATAGTGATATGGAGAACTAATGAAGTCATTAATACTTTTACAACTTACGCTATTACAAAATAGCCATTTCTAATTTCTATCACACGTATTCAAGTTAACTATTTAAATTATTTAATATTAAGTACTGAAAAGCGCATATTTATTCCAATGTACATACATACACGTAGGAAAATTAAAGAGCTGTTGTGCATTCTATTTACTGAAGCTTAGGCCATTTTATGGGAACATTGTAGATATTCTATAATATAATCTGTCAGTCTAGTTTATTTTCTGTTTAGTCTTCAAATTTGAAAATAGGTTCCTACTTGATGGAAAAAAACATACAGTGTTTTATTATAGTAATAATATAGTTATTGTTGTTGCATATTTTGAATTTCGATATATTTTTAGAAAACGCAGGGATAGAAATGCATAGACAGTATAGATAAAAGCAGTATAGATAAAAGCAGTATAATATGTGAAGACTTGGAGATATTTTGTACATGCATGCAACGTCACTGCCACTGTGATTCTACTCAGAACACAGAACGGATGAGATTCCACTGGCTTGAGAGAGAAAATTGTGTGTGGAATCAATTCACACAATTTTCTCAAGTCAGTCGTTGTTTGGGCATTCAACGAGGAAGTCCTTCTGTAACGCTGTCAAACCAGAAGCGGATCGCATGTTTTTCAGTTTTCAATACACTCCAGATTCCAGATCGTACATTGTACAGCTTCACCATTCAGCACACAATTTTTCCACATTTAAAATCAAAGTGTCTCAAAGTTTTAAATTATTTCAAGACCTAAAAAATCCAGTCAAAGTGAAAAATGAAAAATAATTATCAACTATCATAAATAATAAATACAAATAGAAAGAGTACTTGGAAGTCGGAAGTTGAGAAAGTGATTGAAGAAAACAAACTTGGTGCCTGTCTTTCATACACACACTTGTTTAAAAGTGTGAGTGCTTTTATCTTTTATCTTTTATTGTTGGTATTATTTATTATTATCACAACCTATAAAATCTGTGAATTAAGTAAGAAAAAACAAATTCTATAGTGTTTGTCAATTTTAATGCTGTGATACTATCTGCTATCTATTCTTTTCGTTGATGTCTTATAAATAATAACAACATTATTATTTGTGACATTTTGTCCTCATGCATCAATTTACTTTTTGTACAAGAAAAACCTATGAAAAATATAATACAGTTTCCATTTAGTGATTGTGTACTGACAAAGTGAGTGATATGATAATATGATATTGACAAGGACAAGATTTTGAAGAGTGTAAAAAGTGTTACATATTATCCTAATTGCGTAGTAAATAAATAAATGTATAATAATTGTATAGTTTACTACGACTAATATTATATTACAGGATACAGTTCATGTTTTAATCGTCTTTTGTGTATCTTTTTTGTACATTTAATTCGTCATCAGTGTGTATAAGTGTATACAGTATACAGTATAAAGTATAAAAAGTCATGCATGTTTCAAGTTCTTTTCTTCGACGTTGCTATAAAGCCAGTTAATAAGTTTGTGGAACTTTTCAATAATAAAGGATAATGGACAAAAGTTTGTATTTAAAAATTCAAAAGGAGAAACAAATGCCTTACGATTTACGATGAATGATACTTTTAAGAATTGTGTACAGAGAAAAGTATCAAGTTTATAGCATAGTAAAATAGTAGGATAGGTAGTGAAAGTAGTGAAAATTATCATTAGTATTTGAAATACTTCTATCTTCTATTAATAATTAAACATAAAAATAATACTGTACTGCCACATGTTTACCACCCCTCTTTTTCTTTTAAATCAAATTCTCAAGATTCAAGAAACTGCTACTGTTTAGAGTTTAGAAGTTTTTGAAAAGGAATAAAAAGTTGAACTTTAAGCATGCATTTATTAATCAATCATCATTGTAATAATTTTTGAACCTACTAAATACACTGCTTCTAATTTTCACACCAAAAAGTTGCAAAAATCTGAAAAGTGTTCATCCGTATTAAAATAGAAAAAACATAACCAGCAGAAAACATAGAAAAGATCTAAAAATATCTAAAGCTTCTAAAATTTAAAATATTTTGAAAAAAAAGTTGAAATGGGTCAAACCGATGAAGATATGGCAGATGAGGGAGCATTGTCAGATAAATGTGTTGACACGAACAGTGCCTGTAGTTCAACAGCAAGTAGTAATAACAACAGTAAACTTGGATCTCCAACAAAAACTGATCAACTTGTAAATCAACAAGAAAAAGAAAAAGAAAAACAACAACAACAGGAAGAAGACGACGAAGGAAAGGTACCAGAAGATCATGGTAAAAGTAGTAGTAGTACCAGTTGTAGTTCATCATCATTAACATCATCAGGGTCCAATCCAGAACAACTTGAATCCACTAGTCACAACACCAATAATAGCAGTATTATTATTAATAATCATAATCATACTCATGAAAATACTAATAATAGCTACCATCTTGATGCTGTAAAGGCTGGGCTACCACAAAGGTCCTCATCTTCACATGATTTTCGTGGGAATAGTCATGACGCAAGTAATGTTGATATTCGCATCCTTGTCAACAGTATTCCAAGTGAACAATTGAAAGAAGGAAAAAGAAGAATTTCAATAGAGGAAAGTACCCAACAAGAAAATAACAATAGTGATAATGATAACAACTCTGATGATGGGGATGAAAATGGTCGAGAAAATAATGACGGTGATGCTGATGATGATAATAATAAAGTAGACATGTTAGAAAGTAAAAGTTCTAACACTGATAGAAGTCGTCGTGATCAACAGGATCAAAAATATCGAAAACGGGGATTTGGATTTGTTGGACGTAGTTTTGGTCTTGCAAAAGTCTTCCAACATCACCACCGGTCCTCGTCACAATCCTCAACTTCCACAGACCGTCTCGTTTTGTTGAATAATCAAATAGCCATGAGTTCAAATAGTACATGTAGCGTGAGTAAATCAAGTTCAGAATCAAATATTCCAATGTGTCACAACTCTCTTGATAATTTAGCAGAGATTGCGGATTTACCTTCCAGTAGATCAACAGACTCGAGTTGTCTTCTCACAAATCCGGATGATGACATTGAAATTCGTAAAATAATCAGTAGAAATCAAGACCGTGAATTGGTACAGTGTAATAATGATAACGAAAGTGAGGGAATTGAAGGGTCATCTACATCATCATCTCCATCCTATAATGTTGAAGGATCAGTTATTCCAAGTAGTGATAGTGGTATTGGAAATGCTCCAGAAAAGAAATACTCTGCAACAAATCAATTAAACACTTCTTCTTCTACTTCCTCCTCCCCCTCCTCCTCTGCAACTTCTCCTCGACGAGGAGTAGTAAATGGAACAAAATACAAATTGATTTTTGAAGGAGATGTGCAAGTATGTAAAGTAAAACATGGTCAAAATCTCATGTCAAAATTGGTCACGTCCCGTTTCTTGAGACGTTGGGAAACACACCATCTTTACTTGAACGACTCCTGCATCTCTTCAAAAACGGTAAAGTTAATTTTTTAAACATTTCTAATAATTACTATTTAGTTTTAGTTTTTACGTAACTATTCTGTGGATTAAAAGTTACAGATATTTATAGTTGTGAAAATCTATCACGTCATTTGGAAGTCTATGAAAAAATTCCTGAATTCTATTGTATATTTCCTAGAATATTATTTATAATAATAATAATTAGTCTCACATCCTAGATTCTAGTGCAGTGAGTCATTATATTGTAACAGTAACGACGATCTGCATAATGCTTATTGTGAGTATTGGTAATTGGTACTGTGTTTATCACAGGATGAGTTGTAAACCATTTTACTGTTACTCTGATGCATCTTGTAAATTGAAAATTGTAAATCTGAGTGTGATTTTGTAGGAGGATTTGATTTGAGTTGCCTTGATTATCGACTACAAAGGAAATGTAAAAGGAAAACAAAAATTAATTTATGTGGTAAATTTTAATGAGGGTTTCTTAAAAATTAGCACGTTTTTCCAAATACATACGTGCACTATGCCAAAGAAGTATTACCTATATTATATTATATATACATTATATGTAGTTGTGTTATACTCTTGAAGTACACTTAGGTATAGTGTGATAATTTCTTTGTAAAAAGGTAAAAGGGCAAAAATACCATCAGGCAAGGTGTTCTACATTTAATGTGATAACTGACTTATTTGCTATTTAGCATTTAGCAATACATTTATCCGGCATTATACACCGTACAAGTTGTTTACATGCGCAATGTACAATGTACGTTGTAGTTCCTGTTGAATCATGCATAGAATATGAAATAATATGATTTCATCCTCTCTATCTATACTGCATTTACATACATTATAAATTTGAAATGGTAATATCTGTAATGACGTTTCATGTTTATCAGTTAGTCATAAAGTAAACTTTTGGTTTGGTTCGTGTGTGGTGAATACAGAATATAGAACATAGGTTGGGAGTTTTATTTTGTAGAAACACTGTTTTCCCATCCTTGTGTTATGAGTTTTGTATGTTGTGCACAAATCGAAAGTTGAAAGTTGAATGACAGATATTAAAGTGTTTTTTACAATAATACTAATACTAATAATAATTATTATTATACCTGTGATTCAACATTCAATATCGTGATGAGACACAGATGACGTATGATTTACGATACCATATGATTGTCAGATTACCAACGTAATTCCGGATTCCAGGTGTCTGAAACCTTAAAACTATGTTGTACATTGTACATGGTGGGTTTTCCTGTAGACTGTAGAGTGTAGAGTCGATTGTAAATTGTAAACCACGTATTTAGTAGCAATTAAAAAAACGCCAGACTAGAATAAAATCACTAGACGTTATGTGATCTTGTATTAAATAATATTACCATTAACCATGTGTAATAATATTATAGATTATAGTCTACAAGTGAACGTACACTTTTTGAAATTTTGAATAAATATCAACTGAAACCATGTACTACTTTACTAGTGCCAATGTAGCGTGTCTTATACACTACACATTACACATCACACCATACATCAAGGTGTTTGTCGTAGGTAAGTTGATAGATGAGAATGAAATCACATTGTGACGTTGAAGCACAACAATTATTTTTTGTGGGTTGTTTATACATGAAAATTCCGTAGTAAGTATTGGTGTTGTATGTTTCTTGCTACAAGCTACAACACTTCCATCTCCTGATGTCAGATGCATTAGAAAGAAACTTGCACATGTATGCATGTACAATGTACATAGATTTAGAGACTATTTTTAACTTGGTTTTTTTTGTCCTCAGGAATCACGCGTATGGATTACGTATGATGCAGAACTCTCTCTCTCTGTGTATGTGTATGTGTCTACAGTCTACATTCTATAATATTCTATATACTTCTCTCTGGGGTTTGGTTGGATTTGGGTTTGAGTTTTTGGTATGTCTCCTCTGTTTTGCCAATGCAATTTGCAATAGACAGACCTACACATTTTTTCATGCATTCATAATTTATATAATCCTTGATACATATCTTTGTCATTTTAGTTTACTCGCACCAATATTTGCAAAGGCATTGCTGGCTACTGAATACTGACTACTGACTCCTAATACCAGCAACTATAGACGTTAGACACACATTTAGATTTTGATATTGAGATTTATTCTCTGCTCTCTCTATCTATCTATCTATCTATACAAGAGTACATGGACTCTCCACTCGTACACTTTGAAAACTTCACAGAAAAGTGTATACTTCTCTATTCTCGCATAAAAAAAAAGTTGATCCGAACTTCCGAATTCTAAATTCCAACTGCCCTAAAATTCTCTCTAATGGAAATGATATAAATGTTCCATTTTGACTTTTACTTTAAATCGTCAGGGTCGTAGTGGTGGTTGTTGGTTGTGATGATTCCTTTTTGTTCATTTTTACAATCTACAATCTACAATGTACACATTTATATACACGGTAAACTTATATACATGTGTACACGATTTGTATGTGCTCTATGTTCCATGTTTATTTTAGAATTTTAGTCGTCATCATTCCTTTTGCCTTCAAACTGGCCTACAACTACAACCTTCAACCATGAATGTGTATGTAGTATATTATAGTGTATAAAATGTACATTGTAGAATGGAAACGTATGATGTGCTCACAAAAAATGTATCACATTAGGCTGTCATCACAACCAATGAATTAAATTGGATTTTTTTTTGTCATTTCATTACAATTTCCATTTTCAATGATTGTTCAAGCTTCGTGTTTTGTGTTGCAGTTCTTGGTTCTTAACCAATATCTATAAAATGTAATCTGTAGTATTTTTGCAATATGCACACATAACTATACTGTTTCAAGTTTCAAACCTTGGTATTGCGTATTGGTGAACTTGTTATTGTCATTCTCATCTCCTACCTACTTATTTAGTATTTAGTATTTATCATGAGTTGTGTATTGGTATTTGATATTGAATTAAATACGTATGTGCCCTACTACGTTCTTTTCCTATTTACGTATGATGTACGATGAGCATGATTTTGTAGTTTTTGATTATAATCACAGTCATAACCACCGTCTGTGTGGTGTATGGTGCATGGTGTGTAAGAGGTAAGAGGAAGGAGGAATAAACAATAAAAATAATAAGGATTATCTTTCGAGTAGGGAGTAGGGAATTCCATCGCTTACATGCCAATCCACAGGTATGATATTCCATATTCCATAAGCACGTACAGTTGGAACAACAAATAAAATGTAAAATGTACAATGTGCAATGTTCACAAAGTCTACTGCTACAGTCTATTAGTATCAGCTAAATCACCTTCTCATTAAGATGAGTATTTCCATTTTCTACACATAAGTACATTGTACATTGAACATTGTAGATTGAACATGTGCATTTATATTATAAACATATTTTTACTCCTGTCTCACGTCTCATCATAACCTATTTCCTCCATCCATGAAAAGTACGATAATGATATTATATATTATTCATAGTTATGCAAGTTTTTTTACATACATTATCATTATCATTATCTTACGGGTTTAGGTTTTAGAGCAAAGCGGAATAGTAGAATAGAAAATAGAAATCTCATATTAAGAATATTACACTTTACATCCACTCATTATGTAATGTGTAAATGGTAAATGGTAAATGGTAAATGGTAAATGGTAAATGTACGCTGCACATTGTACATACTTATGTAGATAGTATATACAAATCCTTACACATACATACATGATTCCAAATTCTAAATACTACACAATACACAACTCATGATAATATGTTATTTATAACTTTATTAATGAGTTTTTTATCTCCTCTAATCCTGAGTTCCTATATTTATTACATATGTACTACTACACCACTACTTTGTATGTACAATGTATACCTCCACGATACAAAGAGTAATTAAAAAGTATGAAACGTTCTAAAAAGTAGCTCTTCTTTGAAATCTCCTACAGTTTCCTCCAGTCATGATAAAAACAAAACGGAGGATAGAGGAAATTCAGTGCAATTTGTAAAGTTTTTGGAACTAGGAACAAAACTACAAACCATATAGGATGTACAATGTACAATGTGCAAATTCTCAATGCTGTTACTTCTTTCTCATTTTGAATATAAATTAAAATGTACAGCATGTTTGAGTTTTGGATTTTGGACAAGTTTTTTTTAGAATTCTCAGAAATCAAACCGAAATTTCATTTTCATGATGTCGTGGTGTAAAAGTGCTTCAATTTTTCTTGGAAAATGTTTCACTGTACAGCATATTATGTTTTTCTCATTAAATTGACTGAAATTTTAAACATTTCAATCAATCCTTTCCAAATTGTTTCACCGCAAAGTATTACACTACACGTTACATCTTTGTGTCTGGTATTTGATTTACTCTGACTGCTATTCCATGGGTTAAAAGAGAAAGCAAGCTCTTCCTTAGTTGGTTGAATATGTAATATCCACGATATTCATCATGGATTTGAAATGAAACTGTAGATAAAAATCAAATCAAATCATGAATATTAGATTTTTCTAATATTCTCACCTAAATAAGGTGAGAATATTAGAAAAAAATGCAAGATTATTCGTCTCACGCCGACAAAACAAGAGGAAACATTCGTGAATAAAAATTGACTAATAATTGACTACTAAATAATTATTATTATTTTTCTTATTACTTTTTATGATTGCATTTGGATTTGATTTTGGTTTTCGATGTATTCATGAAAAAACCCATTATTGGTTGAATGCTGATTATGGAAACTTCAAACTTCAAACTCCAAACTCCAAATTCAAAACAATTTTTGTACACATTTATAATGTGGTTTATGAATACCGTGTGTTGGATTTAGACATTACACAATATATCACAAATTGCAATACACGTTCAAGACTCTGGATTCTAGACTCTAGACTCTGGACTTGAGACTGGGCAAAAAATTCAAAGTGTATAAAACATTATTAAGAAGTTGAGAGTAGCAAGCTCCTACTATCTAATATCTACAATCTACATACATGTGAAATGCACCTATGAAAAAACTTTTCTCGGAAAGGAAATAAAACAAGGCAAAACTTATACGATTATACTTTATAGTTTTAGATTCTACCTTCTAGCTTCTAGATTTTCTTCTTGTTCGATGTAAAATGTCGAGCAAACTTCTGTGAAAATCAGGAAAAAGTCACAGAAAGAGAGATAGAAAGTAAACAGCAGAAAACAAGAAGGGGGAAAAAGGGAGAAAAGTAGGGAAATTGAGTTACAATTTTTTGTTCCAGTTGAAAGTTCACGTTTTTCACCACTTTTCTCCTTTTCCATCAGTTACACGTGGGAGGCCGAGAACCATGTAGTTTGGTTCCACTTCTTTTTGAAATGTGAAAGGAGAACTTAGAACTCAGACAACGGTAGTACAGAAGCCAGTGTAAAAATTCAGCATCAACATCCACCATGTCTACAGTCTATAGGTCGACGTCTACAGCTGTCTATATATAGCTGTAGCTGAATCACCTGCACAATTTTCACTCAGTGTTTATGTATTAGGAAATACAAAAAGATTTTTCCAGATTCCAGATTCCAGAATCTAGAATCTAGAATCAAGAATGTAGATGCAAGTATAGTTTAGCTACAAGTTTATATGCCCTTGTGTCTTACGTCTGATGTATTTCGTAGGGTTTGGTAAAACGAAACAACTGGAGATAAAATATCATACAATATAATATATAATAATCCGCTCCAAAGGATTTTGTGCATAGTTTTTACTTGAGACTTGAGTCTCAAGTCTCGAATTGTTGTAGAATTCTTTCTCTTTTCCACCTTTCTTCCCCAAAGTTTACAATGCCACTGTCTAACCAAACCAAGCGTCATGTAAAAGTTATTGTGCGAAAAAGAGAGGAAAACAGTTATATAACTTGTAACTGGTAAGAAAGAACCTGATTGAAATCTGAGTCAAAAGTTGTACGAGATAGTCCATTTAGCCCATCAATGATATAAGCTGACTCCTATCTACTGTCTATGTACAGTGCACAACTTATTCCTACTAAAAAAGGAGGTAAAATCTTAGTTCTTACTTCCACTCCATAACTATTCTGTTAGCATATACACCCTTCAACAAACAATGGTGAAAGGCGGATGGCGGATGCACGTGTATGTGGAGCAGTAAGACATGAGTGGTAAAATTTCATTGTCCGAGGAAAAGACCACAAAGTGCAGTCAATAGGGAGTAGGCACTAGTCGTTAGCTAGTTAGTTACTTTGGACTTTGTACATCCACACTTCACACATTCTTTGTTCTCCACAAATTCCACCTTGAGCCTTGGGCTCTTTTACTAGCAACTACACATTGCACATTACACGTCTAGAATCCAAAATGCAGCCATACAGAGCACAAAGCACACCGTACAAAGTACAATACCGATGCAGTGGTGAATAAAGACGTGAGAAACCCCCAAAACGCCCAATAAATTTCCTCATAATGGAATCGCAGGTGTCAAATTGAGTATTATTAGTAAAGTGCTAACAAACTGCACCATTTATTCTCATCCAATTGCACCAAGCACCACACACACACATTAAAGCTCACACAGTGTCATTCATTCACACGACTTTAATAGCCGAGTTAGAACATTCAGCATGTTTACACGTATCCTTGGCATTTGTATGCACATCTTTAGGTCTGTATAGTGTACAGTGTACAGAGTAGAGTGTACAGTGTAGAATATAGTTTGTACATATTAGATAGAAAGAAGAAAGGAATCAGGTGAAAGGGAAATGCAGGACGAAAGTACACACACACACACACACACATGTACGACCACAGACAGTAATATTTTCCTTCCCTGTCCTTGCTGACATGTTTTATTGTTAGTTTATTGTTTGTTCATTACTATACCGTTTGATTTGGAATTCGAAATGGACTCCAGTTTCCAATTCCAACTGGAGTTTAAACATGAACAACGAACATGTTTTTCCTTGAGCGTTTAACCTCATATTTTACTAATCCATTGAATTTTCTCAGGATCAAACGGAGAAAACAAGTTCTTGTTGAATAAAGAAAGAAGGAATAGGAAAAGATTATGGAATAAAAATACTTCAAATTGAATTGACGGTACTAATACTGACGATACAAATTATACATCTTCGATGCTTCAAACTTAAAACTGAAAAACAGGTATGTATATGAAAAATACAAATACAAATACACAAGTGCATCATCCCATAAGGAAATTTTAATTTCCACATTTCCATTACTTTGCATTTTTGTTTAGTTTTTAGTTTTGTTTAGTTTTTCCCTGAGAATTGAGAGAGATTGCCAAAGTTTGTTTCAGTATAATAAAGTTGAGCTGTACCGCTGTGCTAATAGAATAAGAAATAAGAAGTTTTTTAATGGCTCAAAATATAGTTTTCATGGACTCAGCTGGATCTTGTGTCTTGTGTTTCGTGTTGCTCGCTCTGAACTCTTACAAGATTCCATTTATATTTTAGAGGAAAACAAGTATGAACTTGACTGTACATTGTGTATTGTGTATTGTGTATTGTGCACTTGTTTATTTAACGGGTCCAAGTCCCTCGCTCTACAGGGGAATCATTTAAATGGTTATTTACATTGTGAATTGAAACTTTGAATTGAAAATTGAAAGGAGGAACAAAATGAAAATTTGGTAATTAGGAAACTCTTTCATTCCTCTATTTAAGTATTTCAGGGTGGGAGGTCCAGATTCCAGATTCCAGATAAAAACGAGAGGAACATTCACAAAGAAGAAAAAGTATACCAAATTATGATGAGGTTTGAAACTTAGAAGGTCATTGAATAGAGGTAGAAAATAGATGTAGAATGTTGGTGTTGGTGTTGGTTGATCTATTGATACGACACAAGACATAATATATCTTTTTGACATGATACATAGAAAATAGAAAATGAGCAGCGTTACAAAATTCACACAGTGTACAATGAACAATGTACGTCATAAGATACTTCTGTACCAGTTGATATTTTGTTATTCATTATGCTATGTGCATAGCATAACAATGGAGTGTGTAGTATTTGGATGTACCTTAATTTTATGTAGAAAACATTTCTATTTTCATATTATAGTTGCTTGAAACTCTTAATACTACAATACAGGAGTTAGTTGATAAACTAACTACTTGTACCTGTATCTTTGTTTTGTTTTCTCCTTTTCCTTCCTTCAGCAACGAGAAGGTGGAGGATCAGAATGTTGATAGTGCAACTTGAACAAACAAAAGCATTTCTACTGGATGAATGTCCTACGTTTTACGTCGTACGTCCTTTCATTCGTAACTCATCCACGATCCACTGCTCAAAAACCCTTTTCTTTGATAACATGCAACATCAAACATCTAGTATCTACCATGCACTATAATCTATCATGTATTACATAACATATTTAACCTCTTATACGCTATTATATTACGCTCTGTTTTCTGTTTTCTGTTTTATTACTCATCCTTTGATATTTATATTATGATTAGGCGTCAACCAACGCAAAACCTTATGTCATCATCTCCTACACTATCAGCTAGTTTTCCCAGAAAAAGCAAAGGAAAATGACTACCTAAATGAGTTAAAAATAAACAGCTCTACATTCTACATTATGTAATCATATTTGATATGCTTGAAATAGACAATGGACAAAGGACGAGGAAAACTATGAAACTATTCATGTACACATTTACAAGTTTGGAAAGTGATGAAAAAAAGAGTCGTGATTATTATTGTGTCATTATTTTATCATAATATGGATAATGGATACAATTCATACTTTTCCTTAAATAATTAGTGGTAAATTATTATCGTTATAAGTAAGGATATCAAATATTATTATCATACCATACACTGTACAAACTGCAAGTGCATGACTCACATAATAATTCACACAATCCAATATCCAATCAAAATGGATGAGAGTCAACTTAAAAACTATATTATACAATAATATGTTATTTTAAAATAAGCCACAAGAAACTAGTGACATGTAAGACAATAACTGGTATGTGTATTAGTCAGCATCAGCAGGAGCAATCTGCACATTTTTTCCAAACTCCAAACTCCAAACTGCATATGATTATATATTATACATTATATATCATGTGTATCTAATATATACAATGGACATTGGACATTGTGCATGTATACATAATTGTACAACTTAAATGTGCTGAAATGCATGCATGTCACCACATATCATACATGAAACATGAAATATTATTATTCATTAAACTATAGACTAAACGTGCCGCGTACTGTGTGTAGTGTGTAATGTATTGTGCATGTGGTATGTGGTATGTGCTGTGCTTTTACTGACACAGCAAACTTAAGCCAAACATGTTCGATTGACGTCAATGGAGAGCAGGAGAAGAAGAAGAAGAAGAAAAAGAGGAGAGAGTCGTGAACATAACCAACCAGTTTTTTCAATGAAAAAGATTTTGTAGTGAATAAATAGTAAGTATATCGAGTATGGAGCATGGAGTATGGAGTATGGGAAATGAAAAGTTTATAGTGTAATACAAAATAGATAATAAAGCTAGGAATAAAACTTACAAGTTAAAAGGCTGGAAGACGTTAGGCTTTGGATGTTTCGTCGAATGTCGAATGTAGAATGTCGCAGCAGAATGTTGTACAGAATATTTTAAAATTACGGGACACTGAGTGCATAACAGAGATCGATAGATAGATAAATAAATGAGTAGATAGATCTGATACATGATTAAAATATTCCATAAAATCATCCTACTAAACATTTTTTACCATTTTCTCATGCACACGTCAGTAATTATGACCGTTGTATAACAACATGTAACTTGCACATTATGTGTTGTGTGCTACTTGTTACTTGTGTCAAGTATGTATTTCCTACTCTTCCCTCTGAGGTAGCTACAATGCTGACAGCCAACTCAAAACACAAACTCAGCATTGAGAATAATTGAGGAGTAATCTGTTATTAAGCGTATAGTGTTTTGAAGTGCAGCGTAGTGCGATGTGCGATGTTTCATATAATTCCAAATTCTACATTGTACATTCTATATTCTACCTCACTCTGGACTCTGGACTCTGGAATGTGTCTACTGTCTACTTTGGAGTTTGGAGGAAAATTATACTCCTGTATTTCACCAAACAATTTGCATATTATGCGTACTGAATATAGAATCCAAACCAGACCTGACCAGACCAGACCAGCATACTTGTACACTATTTACATATGTTTTACTTTTTATTACTCAGTTTATTCATTCCTTTTCAAGTTTCGAGATTATTATCAAAAGTGCATGTATAGTAATAATTATTTTTATTATTGAATCCGCACATTTTACAACTCATTACGGATGATTCACATCTGTAGATTCTAGATTGTAGATAAAGTGCTAAATTTACTAGATGGATTTGAAAAGTATGAAGTATATGACGAGAACTTGCTCGAATAATACAATACAAAATCAGACATATTATTAATATTCCTCATCCGTCTTGAGTATTGAGTCTTGATATTTGACTGGGTGTAAGCAGAAAAGCCAAGAAATTTGAGAAAAACCAGTGATATTATTTATTATCGACAGCTCGTGAATACATCTATATGTAAATAATTACCTTTGTGAATTGGTTTAATGTTTGATTTGATTTAGGGGCACAATTTCATTGGCATTTCATGGCTGCTTAAAAATAGGCTTTGTGACCAAGTATTCATAGTATATTACTCGCTGCTCATGTTAAATAAAATAGGAAACTGCTGATACTTTACTCTTTACTGCATCGGTTGAGGAAAGAGGAAAGAAAAAACCCTGTAAATCTCAACTTGAGATACATAGTGTTTTTACTCTTTTTTTAATACTTTTTACAAATGCTCCGTTCTCCGTTCTAAATTTAGGTATAAACAGGAAATAAATAAATAATATTTAGCTTGACGTTGTCTACAAATGTATGCAAACTGTACACGTAGATGGTAGATGGTAGATTGTAGATTGTAGATTGTAGATGTATTGGTATTGGACTTTATGTATGTATAAAAGTTGATCTCGGATCTCAAATCTCAATGTTTCATGTTATGGGTAGAAGAGGCTCGTATTTTGTATTTTGTAAACTAAGGAAACGACGGTTGGTCTCCTAATCAAATTATCGTTATGTTGGAGGCTGGTTGGTTTGCTTGCTTTAGGAGTTCGAAGTTCGAAGGCCTGTTTATCTTGTTCGTTTTCTTCGTCCTGTTCAGTGTTCAATGTTCAAGCAACTTGTATCTGGTATTGGATTGGATATTTCTAGGTATTAGCTAAAGGCTGGAGGTTTTAGAATAGTCTAGAGTATACATAAAGTACAAATGTTGTAGGTGAAATGATGACGTGCATCAACCGAATTTGCGTCTTTTGCTTTCGTCTAGAGTCTGTAGTCTGTAGTCTAGAGGATAGATTTGCACTTTTACAGCAACACAAGATAGAAGACCCGTTTGTAGGTGTGTAAAATGTAGAATACCTATGCAGCATTTCGTATGTCGTATGTAGTGTTTGGTACGCGAGACGCGAGTAATTTGGTGTGCAATGATAGGAATATGTCAGCAAAAATTGAAATATGTCATGTCAGTGGCATAAATTGACATAAATGGCATAAATTG
>JAQGBH010004460.1:0-16707 GCA_034698265.1 Sminthurinus aureus | reverse complement strand
TGAGAGTTGCAGCAAACACAGACATTATTTACTCAATAGCAAAATTCTGTTGCTATAGGATTTCGTAACTAAAGAATTAATGTTCAAGGGAAAATGAGGATTAATTGTCATAAATAATAAAAGACTTTGAAGTGTTTCCTTTACAAATTCAAATGATTCAGTTTTGTACCAGAGAGAAAAATAAAGGATGAGCTGAAGCATTTTATTTGCATGTGAATGAACAGTCAAGAGTCAAGGAATTGCGAGAAAGTCCATTTTAGCACACACCAAATATCAGTGCATCGTTCATTAAGTTTTGAGATCTCATTCATTTTGTGTATAAATACGCCTTTTCCATCTCTTTTGCAGCCATGCAATTCCACCTTGACCTTTGATCCTCATTCAATTCCAAGAAGTGATAAAATGAAATTAATCGCCTCTACTTTTTATCGCTTTACTTTCTAGCTTCTAGTCAACTCAACACTCAACACAGTGTGTATTACAAAGGGTGATTGGAGATTATTTGAACACTTTTGTTTTTCTTTTACCGGCCAATTTTCCAAGTTCTAGTTAGAATTAAAGTCAAGTCGGATCAACCAGACCGATTTACGTTAAATTTGTAGCGCAAATACACTCTACACACTATTGGTGTGGATTTGAGAGTTTTTTTAATTTGCATTGAACGTTGAATGTCATTTTAATGTCGTTTTAAAATTGCTGAAAGTTAAACTAGGGGTTTTAAAAGTGATAAATCTGCAAACCTGGTTTTTCTTTTTTCCCCCAACTCCTCTTATTTCGGGCTCAAATTGACGGATTCTTGGGCAATTTGTTTGCTTGGAATTTTGAAACACAAAAGTGCTCCAATAATCTCGGATCAGCCTCTGTAAATTTATAAAATTAAACGACACATCACATGTAGAGAGAAACTCTTTAATAAAATCATCCTGCTATTTTGCATCTTGGATTTGCTTATGATTTTTTATCATTTATCATTCAAGCTTAAAGTCTTATAGTGAAATGTTTAATTTTCCTCTTGCTATTTTACACACTTTGAAACAGCGTTGAGTTAGTTTTTCCATCACGTTTCTTCTGGGGAGTAATTTTTTTTATTTCCCTCCGTCTTTTATCCACACTTTTGTTAGACAACGTGTACCAAGTTGAGCGATCGTCTAGTGGAGAATCATTGAAATCCAGGTACTAAAATATTTGACAAAGAATTCACATAATCACAATAAACAGATTTCATTTAATGAAAATTGACAGAAAAATAAACATTGAAAAGTTTTATTCAGCCTTAGCTTAAAAATCAAAACAGCTCAAGATTCAAAAATTTTTTAATCAATTTTGCTGTAATTGCATTAAATTTATTTGAAAGGCTCCGATTCTGTTGAAGCGTTACTTTTGAAAATCCTTGTTTGCATCCAATTTCATTAAAAACCGTGTGTTTTTACACGCTTGCAATGTTTCTAAATGCTTTCGTTTATGCACATGTGATTTTTATAGTCCTAATGACAGCTTCAGAGTTCTTCAGTCACCAAGTCGAAATTTTGTACGATTCGAATCCGATTTGTGCGGGAACTTTGATTTCGGCGTATCTCGTTTTGACTGTGTACAGCCGTCTCGCGGGGAAAGCTGAAACGGGACTAAGAGTGCGTACTTCTGGGAATTTACAAATCAGAAATGTGAAGGCGATTCACAGTTATCCCGCAGAAAATAGCGACCGATCACAAAATGAGATTGCAATAATTGTACTGGACTCTGATTTTGACCTGGGCGAATCCGTCAAAGTATTACAATTAAATTCCGTTGATCGTGATTCCAACGAGGGGAGCGGTAATTTGAAAATTCTGTCGTAAAAACATAAACATAAAAAACTTTTGACTAAAAAATAAAACTATTTTTTTCTGCCGTTTTTGTCTTGTCTAACAGATTTGAGTCTGGCAGTGCCATCTTGTGGAGATTTTGCATCGCAAGAAACTGATGAATCAAACTGCACTTTTTGTGGTGAAAATTCAAGTAGCTCGATTTGCGTGTCCGTTGATCAGGAAAGCACATGTCAACGTCCCCAGATTGGCAGTGGATTATTTTGGATCCATTTCCATTTTCTCTTTTTTCATAGACACATATTTTCATAAACTCGTAGAATTCACTGGCAGAGCCAGGGCGAGTGGCTGGGGTCAAACCTCCAACAAAAAAGAAGCTTCAAATTCCTTACAACAAGCGGATATGCAAATTCTGCTTTACTCGGAATGCAATAAAACCTGGTCATTCCTCAAACCTTCCATGATTTGTTCTTATGGAAACGATTCAAGAACCTGTGTGGGTGACTCCGGAGGTCCACTTGCCATCCAAAATCATCAGTTTAGTCAAAACAGGACAGGAGATCTTTTAATCGGCATCTCATCTTTTGCACATAAGAATTGTACAAAAAGGGTGGCAGAAACGTGGTTTCACTCAAGTCAGTCATTTCTACGACTGGATAAAAGAAAATCGGGTAATTCAGTGCGCACCGTCAGAATTCCAATGTCTCAACGGCCAATGCATTGACGAGTGTTCCGTTTGCAGTGGAGCTGATGAATGTGGCGACGGATCTGAAGAGAGACATTGTGACGAGAGAATGGATGCTGGAAAGTTGAGGCACTGCTTGCGAAAAAATCAGGAAGAATTAAAGAATCGGGCTGATAAAATACGTAAACTTGAGGAGGATGAAGTGAAAAACCAGGAAGAATTAAATACTTTAACAAAATCTCTCACTCATAAAATACAAGAGCTTGAGGACGAAAATGATCGGCTGAATCAGACCTGCCTCGATAATGGTGACCAAAACCGCTTTGAACTATTTTTATCTACTCCCTTCTCACTTTTTCATTTTAGGACAAAAATATTTCTTGGTTTAAATCATTTTCTATATTTCCGTCCACTCTTCAGATTTTCTGTCCGACTTCAAAAACGGAACGGTGGAAGGAGAGTCGAACGAGGTTGAAGGGCATAATTCATCCTTCCTAAATTCCGGAGCCTGGGGCTATGCAAAATTGGATTTATTCAGTAAGTGGAAATCCACTGTTTACTGTTTACAAACACATGTAGCTCTTAAAATCTTCCCTCTTTTCCTCTGATTTTACTCAACCCACTTTTTACATCTAAATTCTGGTTGTTATTAAAACGTTGTGAAATTGGGCTGTGTGCACAGGTAATCAAACTGTGCAGTGGGAGTACAACTCCACTTTCCATAGCAACTGTGCGAACTTGGCAATTTACGTGTATTCTGTCTACCTCAAAGGGCCCTGCGTTGACCTCTACCGCTACCCAAATTTCTTCGGGGACAGTTTTCAACTGGACACCACAAACCGTCATTTGGGACAAGAAATCCGAAGGCAATTTCAGATGTATTTCTCCGAATTTTACGCCTCACCAATGTCCATCGGAACTTGTGTCTAATGTATAATGTGATGTGATGCCATTTACTACTGACAGCAATGAAATACAATACATTTGAATGTGTATAATATCGTAACTATGGCAACCCTGGTGTGCAATCATGGAACTTCTTAGAAATGAATAAAATGGAATAATCTTATTTGACATTTGACATTTTGACCACCAGCTACAGCAATTTTGATACATCACGCTTGCGGGTTCCCGCGGCTTCATGTGTAATTTGTCGAAGTCAAGACCGAAAATAAATATTTCCAAATTATTTTTCTTTTCAGAGGAAAACTACATGAGCATTTTAGATTTTCCAAGTCTCCACAAGTACAAAAAAGACAACAGACAACGTTCATTCATCCTGTCACTGCATCAGCAATCAGAAATTAGTAAAATGGGCATCAAAATGTACAGAATTTATTTCGCAACTGGCGCTTGACATAAATTTATGTAGATATTCTCTATTTTCAATTCTCCATTCGCATTCAAAGTTCAAAGTGCAATGATTTTGGATTTTGCAGGTGGCAGAAACAAAAACAAACGAGTCAAAATGTTGCAAACGTCGTCAATCAACATGTAGAATTGGGAATTGGGAATAGAAAACAAATCCAGAATCCAGATTGCAGTATCAACTCGTGACTTATCATATTTAAATAGAATAAAAAGTGTCTACCTGTCTAAATCTAAATACATCCAACATCCAACATCCAACATTTCAACTGTTTGTAGTTTTAACGGTTTAAATACCTGACAAAGGAAAAGGTGAAAACCATATGTGTAAACTTTGGAAAGAACAACCCTGTTGGAGAGAATCACTTTTTTAAATATTCATATACGTCAGATAAATTACGAACTACCCTGAAAATTTCAAAGTCCCAGCTTGACCGCAAGTGTTTTTAAAAAATTATCAAAGTTTAAATATAACATGTAAGACAATATGTGCGAGAAACAAGGGAATGAAATTCCTCGCATTCAAATTTCTCCAACAGGGTTGTTCTTTCCAAAGCTTACACATATGCACAATCGCCTTATCTTTCTGCGTCAGTCGTCAGTCGTCAATCACAATCAACAATTTCAGTGCACGCAGTCAACAGTCAGCATTGTGAATTCATTTCTCTATTTTTTTATCTCAACTCTCTAAACTCTAAACATTGTACTTCTGTTTTTTAATTCTGTTTCAAGTTTCAAGTGCTCGTGCTACAATGTTGGGAATGAATACATGAATTACATGTTGTGTACCCATCCACATCTCATTTTTTCCGTCCTCCAGAAATGGCAAATCAGCAGTTTTTCAACTACATGTGATTCCCATTCCAACTCCAATTTCAATTCGTATGTCAATGTAAGCTCAAAGCTCCAAGCTCAAAGCTGAACATTGAACATTAAACGCTGAACGCTGAGTCGACGGGTTTTAAAAAAAATTCTAATCATTAACCAAATATTTTTTAATAATTTAAGTGCGCAGTTGGATTTTTCCTAGAGGATTTTCATCACGTAAGCAAAATCTGAATAAAAATCTACAATCTACAATCTACAAAGTTCATCGTATTTATCATTTCATCATTTTATGACAAAGAAGAGAGAGAACAAGAGGCAAATTTCCAGTTGTCAGTTGCCTTTTGACTCTCTGACTCTTTGACTTTTTGTTCCAGTCACAAACGTTTGTAGTGTAAATTCAACACTTTTAATTCGAGTGACAATGGAAATCCCACGATTTGCACCGCCACAACCAAAGCAATTTTACTCTGCTCCTCCACAAACCTCCCTGAATTTGGGTCAAACACTTGACGATTTTTTGTATGTGTGTGAAATATGTGAAAAATTCTTTGATCATCAAGGACTAAAAGAGCACATTAAATTACACAAAATCAAACAGATCAAGGAGCGGGAAATTCAAAAACAACAGCAAATTCAAAATCAAAGTGGGAAAACAGTCCATCACACTAGCAACAGCAATCAAAATCAAAATCAAATCAACAGCAACAGCAATAGCTCAAATGAAGAAGTAAGACGAGCAGACAATGTCAATTGTCAACATCGTTCTTGCAGAGCTGCAAAACCAGTCCATGTTGAAAAAGGTCAGAAAAGGTCACATGAAAAAGAAAAAGTGGAGAATAAAACCGCAGAAAATCCAAGTCCAAATCCGAATCCAAATCCGAGCAAAATTCACAGTGAAATGAACAATTTGCATTCTAAAACCGAGGAAATTAATTTAAAGGTTAGTTAAAAAATTCAAATAAATAATAATTAAAATCCAAATTGTAATTTTATTTTCAATCATGTTTTTTTTTTCAATTTCCAGACTTTGATCAATACTCCGTTCGACGGTCCAATTTCAGTTCCAAATTATTTTTCAAATTTGCCCAATTCAAAATTTAGATTTAAGGTTCCAGAGCAGCCAAATGTTCAAGCGATTGAGAATCGACGTGCAATTCGGGATCGGAACCGAAACTACAACCGGGACCGGAAGCAGAACGAGGTGCAGAACAATCACAGCCCTTCCAAAGCAGAGTCAACTTTGAAACGAATTTCAAATCCACATCCAAATCAAAATCCGGGCGATGCAAATTCCGCTCTGGATTTAACAGTAAAAAAACTGCGGGTGGGCAAAAGAACCCTACCGGAAATCACGGTGCAACGAATCACAACTCCTGTGACAAATAATAAAGAGAGCAGTCAAAATCCCAATGTCGATTCCAATTTAAATTCCAATTCAATGTCAAATGTCCCAAATCGTATCCCAAAAGTCATAATTCAATCACCGACAAAAAGTTCATTCGTCGACTCGGCGGCAAACATTGACTTTGCAGACTTGCGTGAAATTGTGTGGAGTAATCAGCGCAAGTTTGTCTGCGACTTGTGCTATTTTGAGCAGTCCGTCTCCACGATCAAATCCTTCAATTCAATGGAGGAATTGTGTAGTCATAAAGCTCAATTTCATGAGAATTCACAACAATTTGCAAAGCCCATGACAACGACAATGACAGCAAAAGCAACAACTGCATTTCAATAAAATTTCAATTTGAAATATTCAATATGCATAAATGTTTTGTAATTTTACATGTAAAACTCTTTCAATTTTCAATAAAAATGAGAGAAGAGAAAAATCAAAGAGTTTGAATTTGACGGGGTTTTAATGCATTTGTTTGTCGAATGTTGATTGATGAATCGCCTGTCTGGTGTCTGGCGTCTGGCCTTTACGCGGATCAGGATGCAGACCAAGGATAAAGGACCAAATTCATCACTTGTCATTTGTCATTTGTCTCTGCAATCTCAATTCTGTACACAAAACTCATGTCACTTTTGTGCTTTTATAATTCATCATGTCATCATTATCACTACGATTTTAAATATAGAATCTAGAATCATTAATCGTTTTCAATAGTCAACGATGAAAATAGTCATAATAAAACTTGAGATTTGAGACGGAAAATTGAAACAGTAAAACCGCTAAATGATCCCGCCTTGAGCATAATTAAAATTGGAACAAAAGTTGAAACAGTTTTATTAACGTTCAGCGTTTTTTCCCGATTTTGGTAATCAGGATAAAGGAAACGACAATGGGAAAATTTTAATTAGTGGCATGTTGAATTTTGCTATTTTCCTCTGTTTTATTTGCTGCTTTTGTAGTCGTTTTAATGGAGCTTTTCTTAGTTGTTTTGCCAGTGCTAATGAAATTGGTTTATCTCGGTACTCGGCATTTAACGACCCAGAAAGAGTCGCTGCTGTTGGAAGTGTATTAATTAAATTAAATATTAACCAGGTCCGTTCGTTGGCTTGGCTTTGGCTTTTATCAATCTCTGAATAATTCAACAAATATCGAGCGAATTTTACTTCTCTCCTTCGTTTTCATCGTCTGCTATTGGCTTTCGGCAGCATTTTAGCGTGTCGTCTACTTTTGCCATTTACCATTTATGGCTTTACATACGAAAATAAATCCAGCATCGACTTCAAATTTACTCGTTTTGCCGTGTATTTTATTAAGCTTACGTGTGTCCGCGTTTGTTTACGTGGTCGATAATCAATGAGTCTAGAATCTAGAACGTAGAAAACAACACATCATATACAAAATAGCAAATACAAATGTTTAAGGAAACAAGCCGGATCCAAGTTGTTTGTGTGTGTGTGTGTGTGTGTTTGTGTGTGTGAGCTTTTGGTGTCTGTGTGTGGTCTGTGTTTGCCACATCAGTTTTATATCCATTTCAGTTTTTAGTCCTCTGCTCCATTTTGCTCTGCGTAAAATATAGACAAACATAAAAGAGTGAGCAGTTTCTGTCCTCTAATTTTCACCAATTTCAAATACAGAAAAAACAAGTAATGTGAAAAATCACGGAATTCTTTAGTTACGATTTCAACTTTGAACTTTGCTCATTTTTCTTGATTGGCTAATTGAAATGCAATTTTTGGAAATTTTATTCCTTGCTATGGCCAGCGATCTTAGAGTTAATTGAAATTTAGTTGAGCTTTTTTAAGTCGTTTAGTCCCAGTGATACCAAAGTCATTAATAATTTACAATAGAAACAAAAGTTTTGTTTGGCTAGAAAAAACTTTGTATTTCTTTTGAAATTTCCAGACGGGAACACACATCTAAAAAATTTTGTTTTTGTTTTTCAAAAAGAGCTGGAAAAATCGTAAAATTGAAAATATTCGGAATTAAGATTTTCATCTGTTATAATTGTTGATCTGTGCTGATCTTGGCTGATTGTGAGCAGTTGTTTTGAAACGTTTTTCAAGTTGCGAATACACAAATATTGGTTACTCTAGAACTCAAAATCTGTTATGGATTTTCCCAAGTGAAGTAAAAATGGGTCTTTTGTCTCCGATTTTCAAAGAGTGTAGCAAAAAAGCCTTTACAATTGGCAACTTTTTCGGCACTCATCCTTTTGCGTGGGACAAGAGGACGAATTCCCCTCGACTTGCCACCAGCTGGAAAAAATTAGCCCTCTGGCGCCTCAATGTTTTGATCACAATTTTGTACGTCTCCTTTTTAGCTGTGCGATGTCTCCAAGTCAATTTGAGTGACGAGAGCGAGTTCAGCACAACTGTAAAAATCTACATGATTTACATTTCCCTCCTGTACTCTTTCCCGGTGGTCCATCAGTGCGTGTTCATCAAAAAAAAGGGCCAAATCCTACTTTTCTACAAACAAACTTTCAGTCTCTTTGATCAACTCTCAAGTCAGTCCAGTCACTTGATTTTTCCATAAAAATATACAAGTTGTTTTATAAATATTAAACTAATAATGTTTGTTGTTTTGACCATTTTTGCAGAGTTGTTGAATGAAGTGAGAGAATTTGGAAATTCTGGAAATTCTGGACAAAATGGAACCGAGTGTCACATGCCAAAGATCCTGGATCTTTGTCTCCCGTTCCTATGGAATCTTTGTCTGACTTTCTCCGGGTTTGTGGGAGTTTTTGCCCTGGTCCTTCCGAATTCACCCGAACTAATTTCATCCGTAATTTTACCAGAATCCGGAAACGGATCCATCGGCTCTGGAGTCTACCGATGGATTTTACGCATGCTCTGTGCGCTCTTTCAGTACAATTTCATGTTACTGTACTCGATCAATGGAATTTTGTACCTGGCTCTGTTTTTCGGCTTTGTCTTTCCCGAGTTTGTCGTTCTCAGACAAATCAAGTACAAAAATCATTTTCGTTTTTCATATATGGTCTTGCTTATTTTTTAAAAATGCTGGGTAAATTTTAAATTTCATTTTACTTTTGTTTGTTTGACTTGTTGTTTAGACGTTGGCTGATTGCCGGACACACGAGAAATATCCCGCGAGAGAGAATTCAAAAAATCCTGAAAATCTACAGACAACTGAAAATCCTTCAGGAGTTTTTTCACGACCAGTTTTGTGATATGATTTTTCCTTTCTTCAAGACGCTCATGATGATTTGGATCGTCCTTGGAATTTTCGGTCTCGTTCGGATCAACGGCATTTTGTCCGGTTTACTCGGACTTTTTAGTTTTGCCATAATTTTTCTTATGATCGCGATGATTGCGTCGTGTGCCGAGCTCCATGACAAGTCCAAGGCGATCCTTTACTTGATGAAATCCTACGATATTCAGAAATGTTTGAGACCCAGTGAGAAAAAGACGGTGAAATCCTTTCGTCTCATCCAGATTCAGATGAGGTCAAGTTATGTCATCGACAAGCTCAATGTTCTGACCGTCCTCAAGGTCGTATCTGATTCCACCGTCAGTTTTCTTGTCGCACATGTTTAGCCGATGTTGGATCTGGATTTGGATTTGGATTTGGATTTGGGCTGCACCTTTTCTTTTTTGTAATTTTCTCATAGGAATAAAATTTACATGACTCAGTTGGACGAAAATTAAACTTTGTCTCGATAATATTTGAGAGTATTTAGTTAAAAAACTTGTAATAGTCAATTAATTGTTTGGCCATTTTCTTTTAAATTAAACAAACATAAACAAGTTGAGACTTGGACAACCGACAAAGTGACATTTTTTACCATTATAAGGAATTTTTTTCCCATGGTTCCATAAAATTAATTATGTCATGTTAATTATTGTCATTGTTTAATCGGTTCAGAATTTCATTTTCCATTTTCTGCATTCTACAGGACCATAAACTTGTTCATGTTCATGTCAAATTTTCCTGTTCATTTTAGCGCCAATTAAATTTCCAACGGTCAAGGGTCAAGGGTCAAATGAGACTGAATTTCAAATGTTGAATGTCCATCATTTACTACACTAGAAAAAATCAGTTCTTGTTTATCGGTAAATTTCCTTTTTCACAAAATGTAGAATGCATAATATCCTAGGGACACGTGTCACTGTTTTTTGGAGCTATTTATAAGAAGAGGCGGAATGAAATCCGAAATACACTTTAAACTTTAAAGATGATCTAATGCGTTCAAAACAGACATCGATAGATTTCAATTACATAAAATTAAATGTTCAACATATTTTTATAACGCTCTTCTGTATAACATCTTTGTTGCTTTTTTTCTCCCGTTTTATATAGGGGAATGCGGGGCATAAATCCGCAGGGGCAAAAATCCGCACTCGAGTTTTTTTGGATTTTTTCCCAAAGTACTGAATTAAAAAAATTGAAACTTTTACCCTTTTAACTTCGTTTACTTTGCCATAGAATAAGGGCATTGAGAATTTTCAGAAACTGCGTTAAGTACATTTAAAAATTAAAAACAAAAAAAGCATGTTTTTTCAGACACTATACCGTGCAAAACAAAAAACATGAGTTGGGAGAATCCACACTATGTAAAAACGGGTGAGCCGAAAAATCTGAAAAAATTCACAGCAAGTCTCGAAATATGGCTGAACATTTCGAAATCAAAATAGTCCCGAAGGGAGGATTTTTAATTTTATTTATTGTATATCGTTTAACTGTTGAAACAATTTTTTTAACATCCACTAGACCCGCTAACTTTCCCACGTTAACTTTATTTGTATATATTTTTTGAGGTTAAAAAATTGTCATTTTTAGAAAAAACTGTTTCTGTAATTGGACAGAACTATGAACCCTAATGTAATTAGTTAATGTTGTGCAATTTTTACGTTTCATCCAGAGAATGCAAATACTCAGGGTTTTTCTGAGTTTTGGGGTTTTACGGATTTTTGTGCTATTCACATAAAGTTTCCGAGAGATGTCGCATAGTCACCCAGAAATATCCAAAAACTCGTGTGTAAGGGCTCTTGTGGTTTTATACAGCAAAACCCCAATTACCCAAGCAGATAAACACATGAGTAAGGCCTGCCAAAAGTTGCGTTTTTAATTTTGCATCACAAGTGATTCCCTTGGAAAGTACTAAAGTGCCATCTATGTGTAGTAGGGAGAAAACAATACACTCATTTTAAAGTGTGTGAACATGTAATTCTGTGACTATTGAATAGATGGCACTTTAGTGATTTCAAGGGAATCACTTGTGATGCAAAATTAAAAACGCTACTTTTGGCAGGCCTTACTCATGTGTTTATCTGCTTGGGTAATTGGGTTTTTGCTGTATAAAACCACAAAAGCCCAATTACCCAGAAAACCCCAAGTTTGGTGCTGGTACATTCTGATTTCATCTGCATCAAATTAAAAAAAATATGTTTCATATTTGCGCAAGCAGTAAACGGGCACACAATAAACCAAAAACAACACCAAAATCATAAACACCATGTGCCATGTGTAAAAGCTGGATGCCGTTCTAGAATGTTGAACTGAGTCCAACGTGAAGGGAATTATCGGTTGAAGACGAGCAGTCGTCCCAAATTGAATAGAATGAACATGATAAATTTTGGTGTTGACATCCTCTTAAACTTGTGAAATTCTCCGACTTTTATCCCAACATTGTGAATTGACTTGATCCGACTCGTCATTTCCTTGGGAGAAATTCTGTGTAGTTTACAGAGGAAAATTATGTGATTTTTAATCCTCATGCAATTCCTTGGGATGGCGAATGCTTTATCGTACAAAATGACAAACACGGCGATGCAAATACCAGACATCCAGATGCAAAACAGCTGAAGAAGTTTTGAGTTTTGTGAATATCTGATTGCTCCAATTGCCATGACGATCGAAACTCCCGTGCAGCTAATTTTGAACATAAATATTACCCATGAAAATGTTTGATCAAAAAGCTGAATCAGAATTTGGATCCTCCGCAGCTTGTCACATGATTCCCTTAGTTTTGTTTCCGTTTCCGTGTCCATTTGATCATTGAAATCAATTTTGAACTTTTCTCCATGTAGATTTTCTTCCATTTGATAGAACAGTGCATGAATTTTTTCAAAGACGAGGAGCTGAATCACAACTACGAAATGTGCAAAAGCTGAGACAGAGTAGAAAAATGGGATTTCAATGAGTAGTGAAAGAGTCAACGAGTAGTAATTTTGGTAGGGTGGATTGATCATTGAGTAAACTAATTGAGGTCGAAGTGGGTCGTAACAGTAAAGACAAAATATACAAAATGCAGTTCCATTTGCACAAAAAGGAATGATCAACGCCAGAAGTTCCTGCAGAGAAAACTTCCCAGCACGAACATCCCGGAACAACCGCTGGAAACTCCAGATTTTTTGCCGCTTTGATTCTGAAACTGAAAAAAATTCCTTTGCATTCCTTGGTGTTATTTATTATCTATGTGCATTTACAAACAGTGTAAAACCTCTTTCTTGTTGACTTTCCTTGGGGGTTGAATCAAAACCAAAATCCGGGGAATTTTTCCTTGAGCTATGTTCTACTGAGCTTCTTCTCGTTGTCGAGGCTGTTGACGTTGAGGTTGAGATTGATGCTGCTGCTGATGTAGTGAACAGCTCATTAAAAATAATCACCGTAATTTCTCTCTCCATCCAAAAAATGGGATAGTTTGCAATCAAAAGGAACAGTTCCGCGCCAAAAAGAGCGCCATGCACAATCAAATGCTCTCTATTAAAATTCTTATTCAACTTTATCGCAGCCATACTTTGCATCAGTCGGATGAAACTGAAACCACTGTGGAAATGTAAAAGAAGGAACAGTAAATTATAAATCCACCGTTTCCATTTTGAAATTCTACTTGAAATTTTTCCCGACTCTAGATCCACGGTCAAAGGAAAAACACCAAATTTGGATGCCAAATTCAACAGTTTCAATTGATAACGAAATTCTTCAGTGGTCAACATTTTGACTCTACTCCAGTTTCTATCTAATGGTTAAAAGCCGTTGTTTTGTAACTGTATTTTCACGACTTTGTCCTTCAAACCTTTAGAGCAAAATGCCGCCAGCTCAAATATTTCTACACTGTACACTGTATACGTGCATCGTGCATGTGTTAGACTTGACGGAGCCACGTCTAGCCAAAACGAGAGAAAATCGATTGTTCTTGTTGCATACTCACGCTCAGGCGTTAAGACGGTCTCACACCACTTTTGTCCATTTGCATTTAACCCATTTCTCATTCGACACTGAAAAGCGGTGGCTATTGGATATTTATACGTGATTATTTATTCAAAAGTGTAAATGCGACGTTCATGCACAAAGTAAACTGAGCCATCGGAGTGAAGTGGAGTGCTTTGACGTCATTCCAATCCAATCCATGTAAATGTTACACACAACAGACACAAGCGACAATTGTATATAAAACATATTGCACACTCTGCAGCATATCCTAGTTGGTCAAGGAAAACGGATCTAAATTATTTAGAGTAGCATTGGCATTGCAGAAACTCAATGAGCTAAGAAAGATATATTTATAGCATGGATTACTTGAACCAGTAATCCAGTTCCAGCTCAGCTGTACAATTAGTCCTTGAAGCATTCTCTGTAATGTGTTTTACGTCATGTCTTGTGCATATTATGTGCGATTTATGCGCTTATTTCATCATTCGCCAATTATTACATTTTAAATGATCCATGATTCCATATTGAGTATGACTGACTTTTTATTTCATTTACTGGGAAAAATTCTAAATGAATGGAGCAGGGGAATCCAAGATTTAAGACTCAAGAAAATTTTTCCGTGGTTGATGTTTCATTTTTATGCTGCATGTAGTGTGATGTGGGTCAGATCCTCAGATCCTCTATTTTTTTGTCCACCTTTTTTGTCCACTTTTTTTTGTCCACTTTTTGTTGCTCGTAAATGGTGCGCTTGAAAGTATATATTTTATAGCGGTGTTTATGGCATGCGAATCCCTATCTTGTAAATGAAAGTATATGGTACAGTCGTGCGAATAGCATGCGGGTGCCTATCTTGCACACTACAGGACTTGCATTTTAGCCGTGCGGAGTGATGACGGACGGACGAATCTGATCAGGCTAATAGGGTAGCTAGCTTTGCTGCACTACCCTAAAAACTGTCCTTCATTTGCGGGTTTTGAACACATTCCTCCAGAAAATCTTCCAGAGTCTCGCCTTTGTCATGACAATAATTTACTAGATGGGTGCTCTCTGTGAATTTCACGCATAAGAATTCCTCGTGTCGCTTGGACAAAAGGAGCGAAGTGGCTTCTTTTCTCCACAGTCGAGACACTTCTCGCAAGTTGAGTAAACTGCGGGCATCCAAATAATTCAAAATTTTTCTCACCACCTGAAAATTGAAAATTAAATCCCACATAAACATAAAAGTACGTTTTTAATAGTTTTTAGTAGTTCAATTTAAAAACTCTTTCCATCAAATAAAATTTTTTATCTCGTGACTTACGAGTGAATTTGACATTGCATTTTCCTCTGGGCTTCTTCTGCTTTCGATTTTCTCCGTATTTTCAAGGATTTGCATCAACTGGATAAAAAGCAAGTAAAGATTTTAGTTTAAACTATTTTAAAATTGACTTTTAGATAAAGCTTTTTATCATTAAAAAAATAATTACAAATTTTAGAAACAGCGGTCTTACATTTCCAGCGAGAATAATTCCAGCACAAGACAAACTCGAACTCTTCACACACGAGGAATTTTGAAACTTTTGAATTTCATTCTTGATCAAATCAAGTGTCGATGTCGATTGTTGATGATGATGATGGTCCATCGAAATGATTTATTTTATTTTATTCCTTGACACAAAAAAACAATAGGGCCCGGCTGGGAGAGCCGATCCCTAAAAACAAAATCAATTGGAAAATCCAGCCGGATTTGCCCGAGTTCGTCTGAATTTCACAGCAGAAAATTGGGCGAATATTCGGCTGTGTATTTCAGCCGAAAGCGAACTAATTTGTTCGGCCGAACCATGTTTCCTGATTTTGATGCGGGCCTACATGTTCTGAATGGAGCTTTCTTTTATTACCGACACATCCGCAAATAAAAGCAAAAGTCAATTTTAAATGGGCATATCAACAGTGCGGTGAATCAAGGAGGTTTGTATGTACGGCAGTGAATGTGGAAATTACGCTTCGAGAGATTTCTTATTTATAAGTCAAATTATCGATAAATTTAACAACACTGCATATGTAATCCGTTGAAAAAAAGCTTCACTACTTTTTTGCGATAATTACTGAGGTCCAGTTTCTTTGTTACAATGTTTTAAAAGTTGGGATACCTGCAAAAACGAAATAAGTTGCGTGTACCACTACAAGTGCTAATTGGTATCCATATAGCCATAATACATGGTTAATGATCAAACAAAAAATGAATTGGAAATTACTTTGGAGAATATTGAAGTTACTTCTTTGGAAAAATATGGTGGTTAGAAGACGAAACCTAGAACTAACTTGTCTCGAAATTCTCATCGCACCACTATCAGTTGCTATGACATACACGATATGTATTTATGCACCAAATAACTATAACAGTTTTCAAGAAACTTCAGGCAAGGAGATAACCCATGGCAACGAAACCTTGGCAATTAGTATTAATATTTCAAATCCAAGTGCATTTTGTCATCCAGGTTTTTCGGCCTATGTCACCGAAAAAGAGACAAATGCTTGTGTAAGAAATAACAAATCAAAACAAATCCTTTTCACATTCGAAAATCAGAAAAAAACAAAATTCAATTTCCGTTTGAACATTCGTTTGTGCTTGTATATTAGGATTGGATCACTACTCTCCAAAAACGAAATTACTCAATTGGGTTTGCTCCAAATTCAGTAGAAGCTACAAAAATTGTGAAACAGGTGATAAAAGCGATTGAGTCTCATAATTGTACTGGTACAAGCAATCTTCCTTTATGTGGCTCATTGAAAGGTAGTGTATTTTTTTAAGTTGTATGTGCTACAAAATTTTACTGTGCACGTTTAAAAAGTTACATCGAAATACCGAATTTATTTTAAACTACTGTAACATTTTCTGTATGCGACCAGAGAGTCCAGATTCGGCATTCATGTGTATTGTCGTGCATATTTGTATCTTCCGGCGACGAACATTGGAAGTATGGAAATGGCGGGAAAGTGGAAACAAAAATCTGCATCGTGAGCCCAGGCCCATGACAATCCGTGTATTTTGGATTGTGGGGCGTAAACAAGTGATTCGTGACGTCACTGGCCTAGTGCTCTGATTGGCTGACGTTTTAACACAGGTTTAATGCAGTCCCGAATGATTTAAACTTCTGAATTGAGCGAGAAAAATTTTAAGCGACGTTGAAATCCAACAGAAACTTAAAAAAGTTGTTGAACTTTTTTTACGCATATGTACATGCCACGTTAAAATGTTCTCGATTTTAAGGAGCGAGTTTTCTCACTTTAGCATTACGCTCAAGAAATTGGGTCGAGTGAGAAAAGTTCCCCCCTGCAGGCCCATGACAATCCGTGTATTTTGGATTGTGGGGCGTAAACAAGTGATTCGTGACGTCCCTGGCCTAGTGCTCTGATTGGCTGACGTTTTAACACAGGTTTAATGCAGTCCCGAATGATTTAAACTTCTGAATTGA
>JAQGBH010004459.1:0-16707 GCA_034698265.1 Sminthurinus aureus | reverse complement strand
AATTCTGTTGGTCAAACTGACTTTTTCGGCTGAAATTTGGGCGAAAATTCGTCCGGAAAATCCAGCCGAATCCTGTTTCCAGATTTTGATGCGGGATTGTACAAAAATTTGCTCCTTCCTTCATTTACTTTTGGAATAGGAGAAAGATGGATGGATAATGGATAAGCTCAAATCTAAAGTCTAAAGTAGAAAAGTGTCGTCTCAAATTATAAATTTTACTTTCATTTATAATGTTTAATGTTACACAAATTCCTCTCACAAGGTGTAATTTTCTTTGTATGTACATCTTGCATACGAAACATAATGTTACATATTATTTATTATTTAATGTAGTGCGTGTGTATGTATCTATAATAATATAGCAGTTATTTGTAATTTTGTTGTAAGCAGTTTGGCTTGCTCCTTGCTATTTGCTACTGGTTCATACTTACTAGTCAAATAATGTATTTGTATCACGACCTCGTACATCTCGTTACTCGTTACACTGTAATCTTCGTAACAATAATTACTGTTGTTGAATGCTTAATACAATAATTGTTATTCAAGTGGTCATACTCATCAGATCTGGATGGTGTAGAGTGTGGAGTGTGGACTGTTGATTGTGGACATTTCAGCAATCTAATCCTACACTACATTCATTCATATTATATTAGACATTAGGTATTTGTACTCTGTACTCTGCATTATCAATGAAATAGAAAAAGACATTGCATAATTTTCAAATTGCTTTGAAGGAACATTTTAATTTACGTCCTTTTGCATTGTGTATTGTGTATGGTAATAAGTAATAATATTACATTTAGTAATATAATGTAGGGTAAGCCATAATACACACAAACCTCAAAACTCAAAAGTTTAAGTATGCTGTCAGGAGGCTTTCAAAGACATACTTCATGTACGCATAATCATCATATCTGCTCCATTTACAAAAATTAAAGAGCAACGAACAAAAGACCAGGACAAGAGTAAAGAGTAAGTAGTAAGTAAGAAGCTTTAGACTTTAGAGCATACTTTATAACAATAACAACATAAAAATAATAACAAACGAGTGGACAATCTTTAGTTTCAACGACGAGAGCAGCGAGTAAATAAATATACATGATATTTTTCATTAACCATCAACCGTCAACGTGTGTGTGCTGACTGACAATGATGACGGTAAGAGGACTGACCAAATGTCCAAGACAATCAACGAGAGTAGATGTAAGATTGAAAAAATGATTATAAATTCATTTATGTATACCTACTTAGATACACACTTCTCTTTCACTTATTCACACACTTTTCTCATTCTCCTCAATCCTCAATCCTCAATGTTTGTGTTTGTATTTGGAATTGGAAATTGAGTAGGTATTTGAAATCCAAAGGTTGATTTGTGTGTACAGTGTACATGGTTTGTAGCCTTTACGTGGTTCGTGTTTGTGAACTATGATATAATATATAATGCATAATGCGTCAGATATAAAGACAGAAGAAATATGATGGATTGAGAATTGAAATGAAGGTGCGAACATGAACATATTACATATTAAAAAATATAAGTAAGTCTTTGGTCAATGGTCATTCCGCTTTTTAAGTAATCATCGTAATAATATTTTTGAGGTGTGTTCTTGCTTCAAGTGGATACGAAGCGTCAATAACCAGAAGGAAACTATGCGTAGGTAACCATGTACTCCGTACTCACGTTAAGGACTATAGACAAGAGACATTATGCAAAATTATACCATGATATCAAGTGCATACGAATTCCCATACTATTTATGCAGTAGGCAGCATGCACAATACACAAACCTTACTTTCATTTCATTTTCCGCTCACATTCACGCTCACATAAATGTAATTTCAAACTCCAAACACAGAAGTATGTACATTGTACAGTGTACGTCCATTTTTGCAAAAATTTCATCTTGTTGCATTTTTAAAAATTCAACGTTTCTTCTCAAATGTCTTTGTTTTTGCATTCTAGTTCTAGTATATTGTAGTCCTTTTTATTGAAAAGATGATTGAGAAATGTTCCTCCAGTATTTATCACTATTATAACTTATAGAACTTCATAATAAATTGTAGTTGTAGATAATTTAAGTGTAAACCACAAACAGTTTAGTTAAACTCAAATTCCTATAATTTTTAGATCTCAAAATGTACAGTAATTCAACATTCTTTGAAGTTTATTTTCCTGTCTTATGG
Organism: Sminthurinus aureus; assembly: GCA_034698265.1. NCBI lineage: Eukaryota > Metazoa > Arthropoda > Collembola > Symphypleona > Katiannidae > Sminthurinus > Sminthurinus aureus. Next base: position 14,520 of record JAQGBH010004459.1, on the reverse strand, counting down.
GCGAAACTCATGACTTTTAAACTGCATGTACTGTGCTTTAGAACTTATAAAACTTATAATACTTGTAGTACTGTTAACTATTAACTACAGGCGTCACTACATGAAAGGGAAAATAAATAAATGCACACCTATATACTTACAATATGCTTAATTTCTAATGACTTGGCATCGGTTGAAGTGATGGTGATTCTAAATTGTAACAAGTGTACATAACGTCATTAGGAATATCTTTGCTGTCTTTTGAGTACATATGAATGAATTCCGTGTGTGCGTGATTACACATTATGCATTTTATTCAACTGTGTCTGTACAATTTGATATCATAACTGTATAATGTATAATATAATATATTATGTATTAATAATCATGTTATTACAGTGCGAACGTGCTACTCGTTTCTACTATGTAGAATTTTCAATATACAATGTATATATTGTAGTTAGTAGTTACATGTCTCGACATCCATAACTCTCTCATTAAATTCTCATAATATCAACTATTACATCCTACAGCTTATTATTATCTTGTGATATGAACATTTATTAGCAGTCAGGAAAATTTCTTTTTAGACCTTTCAAATGAATAAAGAAAAAACAAGGGTTTTTAACTATATACAATGTACAATGTGTACTGATTAGTACTCACATTATGAGTAAAAAGTATATTTAGATTTTTTTTATTTGTATGTTAAATGCATATTACATATTATATTCTCTATGGTACATGTATAAATATGTATAATCTGCAGTATCATGGTTTCATTTTAATTTTGAATTTATTTAATCTTATTCTGATTCTGATTATCATATCAACTTGTATTATCTTGAATCATAAATACACGCACATTCGTATATCTTGTGAATCCTACTACTGCATGATCTGCGCAAGTTCGTTTCATTTTTCATTGGCTCAATGCAATGTTATTGTTATTGTTGTTGTTATTGTGTAGAGATACATAGAAAGATACGGGTCAATAGCCGTTCCTATAAATCGCATGTTCTATTACCTATTCATTTATTTGTTAGTGAAAATTTTAATTCGTCTGTTTCTATGATTTAAAGGGAAATGACAAAGAATTGAGCATGTATTGAGCACGGATGTATGTACAGTCGACTCTCTCTATAAGAGTCCCTTAGAAAGCTAAAAAATCCTGCCGTAATAACAGAATGACGTTATATAGAACCATAAAAACAATATTTCTAAGCATCTCGGGAGGATTCCGTGTAGACGTTATAGAGGAAATGCCGCTATACGGGAGCCTCTTATAGAGAGAGTGCACTGTACGGGCAGCTCACATTTTTTTAGCATCTGGAGATTGAAAACTAAAATTATTTTATCATGTAATTACAACAGGTTTTTTTTTCATTTCAAAATACTAAAAACAAAAAATTAAAAAGAACGAAATGTTCTGTATGATTTAAAATCTTGGTATTTAAAAATCGTGTTACTTTCCAGCGGCTTCTTTTATGTAATAAGTACTAAATGGTACGTCAACTTTTAATTGTCTGCATAAAGTCTACCAGGATCTTTAAAATTTAAAGTAGAATGTATTGGGTATAGAATTAATTTTAGAATTTGTGAATGGGTTCTGTGGAGTGTAGATCGTACTTGTAGACATTAGAAATTAGCTTTGTCAAAGAAATGGTTAAGTAGTGCTTTGGGTCAGGTCATACAGGTAAGAATTAAGAATAGAAAGAGAAAAGTTTTGACAATTTTGATAAGTAGGCTATCCAATACATTACCCTTCTTCTGAGCTATATGTATCTCCTTGCCTACTGTCTAATGTCTACACACCGTGAACTTGTCAAAGTACCATAAACCAAAGTCTCAAGTCACATTATGACTCACATAGCCAATAACTAACTAACCAATATATTGGATATTGGGTATTAGATCGTTACAGCCTTTTCATTTTCTATTATTACACCATTGCAGGTGCTCAGGATATTTGTCTACTCTTTGCAGTTCATGTAGCATGGAGTCATGTACATTTATAATGAAAACATACATATTTGCTTTATGTGTGTGCCTCATGCCTCAATGTCATGTTTCACCCGCTTATGATTTATTATGACTTTTCTTCATGTTTATATGTGTGATGTGTGAGACAAAGGTTCTTCCCATCACCACAACTTTTATGAAAGCATGTAAACATTTTTTTTCTGTTTGTTTTTGCATGCAATATGCACTGCGGATTGTTGGTTGTGGAAGCTGTATAAAAGTGAGAAGGGAAAAAAGGAGGAAGAAAAAATGTGAATAAAAATAATATGTAAATTGACGATATCACATATTTTCTCCTGTCTCTATTTTCTATTCGCATGCACAACGGACACACACCACACACATCACACATGCATCATGAAAAATAGTTGCAATTAATATTTTCCTTTTGAATTATACGGTGTAGATAATAAAAAATAAAAATAACCAAAAAGTTTAAATTATCCATCGATATCGTCTTTAGTATATTCGATACTCAACATTCAATACTCAACATTGATCGTCAATCGTCACTTATCGAGACTTGAGACATCGTAGGTCTCTCTCACACATTTCGCCAAAATACCACACATAATTGCCAGTTCATCAAACGTTTTGACTACATTAATAGCCGTGGTAAAAATAAGATAATGATGTGTAAAGTGTATGAAGAGTATGGAATAAGGATGGATTTTTAAGTCTGCCTACATGCATCAATAAATTTGGTTCGTTCCTATTATTGTTAAATGTCGATCGCAAGGTTGAACATTTGAAATATGAAGAATTATTATCATGTACAATAATAATAATTCTTGAAGAATCCATTACAAATTGCATTTATAGTGTGGCTTACCATTTGCTGTAATATATTACTAGGGAAGTGTATTGTGTATTGCAAATTACAAATAAAATAAAATGAAATTATGCTCGCTTTCCTACATAGCTATACTACATCGCTATACTACACTCTACACTACATTAAAACTTTCCTCGTATCAAAATATTTTTGTCAAGTTTCCAAAACAGTCATTAAAGTTGTATATATGTGCTTTCAAATTTTATATCATATATCACACGTGATACGCATAATAGGAATTATTACGGAAAAGGACTTGTTATTTTATTATTAAACTTTAAACTTTTAAAAATAATTCACAAACCAATACATATAGAAATAACTCCATGTGCATAGATATTACATATACAAACGATTCCATGCGTGAAAATGCCGTTCAGGAATCAACGTGATCGTAAATCGAATTTTCAATACTTTCACTGAAAATTGAACACTGAAAACAATGAACTTTTGTAGCATGTGTAATGTGTACGCTTTACACACTTCATTCACAAACTTGGCTTATGATTTTACATTTTACTACCCGGTTGTCAGAATTGAGAAGACAAAATTGAACTTTCACTAAAACACATTTAGAAATGTTTTACTTTGTGAAAATTTTCCATTTTGGCAAGTACAAACTATAGTGTCCTTGAAGTGTACAATAAAGCTTCTGTTGGCTGTTAAAAACATTGAAAAACAAAAGTTATTCTTTTTTTGCTAATTATGTTATTTGGCATAAATTATACTAAATACATAATACGAAATGCATAATTTACCTTTTGTTAATACGTTTGCAATGTACAGGGTATAACAGTGGATTAAAAACCAGCTGATGCTAACTGATGAAACTAACAATGATAATTATTACATCCACATTGTTTTGTTTTCCTACCGTTTCACCTCTCTCTCACTCTCATGCTATTCACTGTAGACTGTTCTATTGTACTCATGTTATTTACTGTCTACTGTCTATCGTGTTTATTTGTTTGCAATATCATGTAATATCTAATATATCGTATAACGGTGCTTTTGTGTTGATCAGGTTTTGAGTTTTGAAAAACGTCGAATCAAAATTGACATGCTATCATTCTGCTTTCTGCTGTCAATGTCATTGGATTTTTGTTGTTACTGTTACTTTAATGTTTTAATTTTTTTTCTATTCATTATGATGTTCAATGTTCATGCTTAACTCTCACTATCTGTCCCTCTCTGTCTCTTTTGTGATGAATACTGAATACATTTAACATTGGATGTTTATCTAGATAAATACATATACAAAATCCCAACATTTTCAATCGTTGATAGTTGATCATATAGATCATAGCGGAAAGTAGAAGCAAATCCAAATTCATACAATAAATAGCTGAAAAATGGAGTAGACATAATATATATAAAATAGAATATGCAGTATGTACAGTGTACAGTACACTGTTGAAGGTAGTCAGTAGTCAGTCGTCAATTGTATTAAAAAACTTATCTGTTCATGGTATTGGAAGTTGTCAGTTTTTTTATACATTTCTGACACTTTCATGTGCGTGCTTTTTGTCTTAGTTTTTTCCATGCACCGTGCACATTTGTTGCACGATATTGACTGTTGACTGTTGGTGACTGTAAAGGTTTCATTTCATTTTTGTTATCGACAGAGATGATCAAATATAAAATCACTAAGTCAAACCTTTTTATTTTTTTGAAACTTATCTCGTGATTTCCATGACCTCTAGACTCTAGACTTTGTTATATATCTGCTATGCTATATATGCACATTCTATAATATTGTATACTTTTTACTCTCCTTTGTATTTCTTCAACTGTCCCTTGTATTACGGATACACATAGACATACACACTAAATGTATTGTGTAATAATACATCAAACTTTTTACAGTTGAATTTATTGTAGAATTATTATACATTGATCACGAATAAATAAAGTATTATTACGCCTTGTTTTTATACTTTTCACTATTCAGCATTTAGTCTAATATTACGTTTTTCCTTACGTTAGACCGTATAACGTATTCTGTATCAAATATCGTATATCAGTAAATACTCAGAAGTTGACTCGTAACTAGACGAATTATCAAAATCAGTCCCCCCTCTCTTCTCTTTGGGACTTCCTCTTTATGCATGCAGAGCACAACGTTACCTTGTCACAGTTTTTCCTATCACACGTAAAATCGTGCCTGATTCAAAATTCAAACAGTACAAAAACAAAAACTAATTGAAGGCATATGAAACGCATAAATTTAGTACAATATATACAATGTATAATGTACACTGTACAATCTGCATGTTTTACTTTGTTGCTCATTTGTATTGACTATTGACTAGAGTTCTGCATGTCACAACATACAATATTTGTATTATAGTGTGTTATATAAAATATAATGTAATAATTACTATCTAAAATAATGTTGAATGTTCAATGAAAAATGTTACGAAATATTCCGGGTTGAAATAAAAGATTCATTCATGGATTTTTACATCATGTACAAAGAAAATCGTGAGTCTATTCAAAATTCATACAGATTATAGATTGTAGTGTCCATATTGAAATATTGAAATAAAATATACAGGTAGTGTATGGTACATCCGACTACTTAATAACACGATTTTAAAATTGACGAAAATAATAATACACATCTAAATAAGGAACTTGTGAAGGAGAAGACGAAAAAGATGATGATGATGAGGAATGAGGAGGAGGAAGAAGAAAAAAATTGTATGGACGAATCTTGAGCAGAGTGTTAAGTGCATCTCTCCATTTGAAACGTTCAAAGCGTGCCTACAAATGTCTGAACTCGAAAATGAGTTTATGATCTTCAACTTGAAAGTTGAATGATTCTCTAGTACAAAGAAATGCATCGGAGCGGAGAACTGCATTCAGTAATAAATATTTATACTTTATTCTATTTTATACATCCAACATTCAACATACCAAATACCTTCTTCTTCTTTCTATGTACATTCTACATCTTGATGCATGCATATGAATGAAGTCCAAGATAATATTATATTATACTCAATATTCATACAACATATATATTTATAAATAAATATATAGTTGATCGTCAATCGTGTATTAGCCATAGTAAATAATTCTCATTCCCACAAAAATCCTCATTCTCATACAGTATAAAGCGTAATATAAAAGGGATCACATCAAATATCAAATGCTTCATGCACAATTCTTGATAATCATAATCATATACTTGCCGAGTTGTAACTTGTAACAATAACTAGTAATAACAATCATAATGTATTCCACAGCTCATCCAAGCCAAGCCAAACCCAGCCAAACCAAACCAAGCCGAGCCAACCAGTCAACCGACCAATAACCAAGAACCGTACCGTACATCGTTTATCTCCCTCACTTACTGGTAAATATCCTCCGACTTTCTGAAAGGATCAATGTAACAAGTCAAGAAAGAAGGGGGGAAAACGAAAGAGAGCCAAGAAAACAATGTAGGGAAACAACTTTAACTTTTATGATATTATATGGATCATCATGAATCATGAATCTTGAATCATGAACTACTGTGTGTACTGTGCACTGTATACACACTTAGCATATATACTTTTTGTATGGATTATGGACTGTTACATTTTATTTTGAATTGTACAATATAAAAAATGTAGGTGTACTTGAAAAATTACTGAGATATGAGATATGCTGACTTTTGACGAGAGAAGAGGGAGTTGAAAGACGTAGACGGTAGACGGACGCGGGTGTATAGTGTATTGAATATAGAATATAGAAGGGAAAAAAATGAAACAAAATACTACTTTTAGTAGTCTCGAGTCTAGTTGTTACAGTTTCTGTATTCTGTATGCTTGATATTTTATATTTTATACTTTATGATTTATTATTGTGTTGAGGACTGTGGACTGAGAAAAAAACGTGTTACACATGATACTTGCTACAAGCGAATGCATGTTCCATAGCCAAAAGTGTTAGAAAAATGTACTTATTGTAATATGTATGTCATAATACATTATGCTGTATGTTGTATGTTGTTTGTTGTATGACCAAGATAGGAAAAGTCCCTCAACGGATTTCTATTTCCGGTCCTATCAAGAGAGAGAAAAAAGAGAGAGAGCTTTGTTGTTTTTGTTTGCAGGTGCATCGCGGAGAACGGAGAACGAAGGAAAAGGTAACGAAAAGACTGTTTTGTTTTCTTTGTATTTTTTTGTAACATATAATATGTAATATGTACAAATACGCCAAGTGTTTCCAATCCATGTACAATGTTCAATGCAGATACATACATTCGTCATTATGGATGTATACACAGACTTGAAACAACATTTATGTAATAATAGAACAGTAGATCGACGCACTATTATAATATTCTAAGTTCTAAGTACTCCATTTTCATTACACGCATAGTACACACTACACACTCACACACACTCAAACATACAGAAACGTTTTATGTTTTATGCTTGTAATTTCCCGTGTATCATGGCAGTTGGTTGTTCTTCCCTTACACTTAATTCGTACAGTGTCTCATCAAAACTTTCACGTACTTTCTTGTATGCATTGTAAATTGTATTATGTAGTATGTAGTGTGTATTGTATATTGTCATAATGAGAAGCTGTAAGTTGAAAAAATTGTAAATTCATGTCCTCTCTTGAAAATTACCTATTACATAATGAGGACCATATTGTATTGTAGAAAGAGAAAGAGAGAAAGAATAATACTTGTAGAATATTCGGTTGAGTGTAAAATATAAACTACAGATTGTAGATTGTAGATGTTATCGTACAGTCGGTGATTTTACAATGTGGAAATTTCATACACCGAAAACGAAGAGATGATCCGTTTTCTGTACTCTGCATTCTACATGTATGCATTTTTGTCCATATTCTCCTTTTGCAGGTGTGAGATTACAACAAATGTCATGTTCTCACAACAACAACAGTCACAAGCAAAACTACATTATTTACATTTAATATAGAGCAAAATTGGCAGGGAAAATTCAATTAGAAAATTTCACCTGTCCGCGCAGTCCGTAGTATAATGATAATGTAATGCAAATAAAAATGTATTTTCAATCAACTAGCAACCGGCAACTGAACTGGTATTTGCTACGTGACTTGCTGTTGTTATTATTATTACTGGTAATATTTCAGTTACTCATCCGTTGGAAAAGCAAATATCTACATTGCTGGTATATGATAGAAAAGTGCACCGAGGGAAACTAAATAAACTATCAAGAATTGAGAATCAAGAGAACTTTTATCTTGTATAGATACTTTATATATAAGTATTGTATATTGTATCATGCAGAATGATTATATAGCTATTCTTTGAATTCACCAAACAAAACGGAACGAAACTTTTCAACTTTTCCGCACAATTGTCAATATTTAATAGCTTTCTGGGCCATTTATGAATTGCTCCATAGCCCATTTACAATTTAAAATTTACAGATGCATCTTACATGTTAGTTTTGAGTTTTGGGTTTTGATGTTTGAAGTATGAGAAAAAATGAGTTGTGTTGTGTGGCTGAAAAATTTGTTCAACTGTAAAATGCTTAGTGGGATTGTGACGTCAAATGTGAATAAGGATTCGGGTTTTCAATGTCCATGCCTTTTTTGTCTGTTTATGTATCTTGATTAGTGAAACATGTAGAATTTAGATTCTAGGTTCTAGTACAAGGACTTACTAAAAACTGCAATAATTTGGGCATGATGTCTCTAGTCTCTGCTCTCTACGCGGATATGCAATGAGCATTAATATTTTATATTTTAGATGGTCATCACACAGTAACAGTATTTATTGGAAGTAATTAACAAATTCCCTATCTCTCCGTTCTGCATAAATTTTCTTTTACTCTAGTACAGTTTAATATTTGCTTGTACCAATGCCAATGGCACGGCCAACTATCTATAACTACTAACTACAGCTACGACTACAACTACATGGATATGAATACAAAATACAAGTAGATTATAATTATAGCCAAAAAGGAATGAAATGTATTGCCTGTCATTACCTGTAAAGTCCAAGTAAACGAGTTTATATCCAATCAAAACTTGACGTTCAGGTTACGTTTCGTGGCAATTAGAAACTTAATATAATTACTACTTTTTGGAAGAAGTTCACTGGGCACTACGCACTTGTGTATAGGGTGTAGATTCTAGATACTTGATAGAGTCACAGATATGGAGAATGTAGAGAGCAGTAAACAGTAAATGAAACTTATTATAACAATACGTATACAATTACAAATTACAATGTATGTAGAATGTACAATGTAAAATTTACGGTGAACAGAGAGTAGAGTGCAGAGTGCATACAAAATGTTATAACAGTTTATTGGTCAGTTTTGAACTCTCAACTTTTTATGCATCGATTATCCTCCTCTTCTAGTTCTTCTTCTTTCTCTCTGCTTCTTTACTGATAATTATTAAGATATAACTGTAAGTTTCAATATCAGTACGTAGAACGTAGAACAAACCACTTTTGTGAAGAGTATGATTTTGTTTGTGTTTTGTGTTTTGTGTCTGTGTAATTTTCACTTGTAACCTTTTGACTTTTGCCTATTGACTTGTTGTAGATCTATACAAAAGCAACAGCTCCAGCATTAATCCTCATTAGCATTTAATTGTTGAATTTTGCTTACAAAGTTGTACAAGAGTCCAAGATCCAGGAAATCCTGATACTGATGCATACAAATAATATAGGTCGAAAATAATAATTAATAATGATGATAATTATTATGTAATTCTTAATTTCTATGCAAGTTTTTGGATCCACTTTGTTTTTTAAATCACTGATTATTGATTATTATTAAATCCAAGCACCAAAGATGACACAACAACATAATATGATGACAATTGACAAAATTAAATATTGGAGCGACGAGAGTACTTGTCACTGATTTGGGGGAAGAAGATGTTCACATTACATATGACACATGACAGAGGTGTGAATGTTTCTGTCTCACAAATCACAAAAATATTCGCGTCTTCCCACGATCACACAATAAATAACTATGAACTCCGGGAAGCTTGTATAAAGGCTAAAGGTGTACAAATTCTTTTCTGCTCCTCTTTTTGACAGTTATCACTCTTTTCTGTAGTTTTGTAGTTTTTGTGATTCACCTTTACTCACTCACGAAATTGACACGAAATTCACAAGAAATCACTACGGCTTTATTCCGCTCTTTCTATTCTTCCCTTCCTCGAATAATTGATTATTTTAGAAAAAAAGATTGCAAAATGTCAGGTGGTGTGGTTAGCTAAAGTACAATGAGCAGTGATACAGAATACAGATTTCGGCATCTATATTCACTTTTCTTCGTCTTGACTCCTGCTATTTGTATTTTGTATTATATGTATTATGTTTGGGCTGTATTGTTATTGTTACTGTTGCTGTTTTGCATTGAGAAAAAACTGAAACAAAAAAATAGAGGCACTGATGGCGAAGCACATGTACACAAGACAAACGTTAGTGTTGGACTAAATGCGTGCCTGTAGAATGTAGAAGGTAGAATGTAGAATGCACTGAAGCTGTAACATTAGATAGTACATAGTGAGTCTAGTGTCTAGTGTCTACTCATTCACTACAAATGTAATATGTATTCTGTATTTTGTACCTGTAGTATTCAAAACTCAAAGCTCAACGTGCAACTTCCAAGCTCCAAGCTTTTCTCTTATATCTCTCTCTCTCTGTATTTCATATTGTACTCACTACTCACTCTTTACTCTTTACTCGTTGCGTACTATGTTCAATGTGCTATGTACTTAGACGCATAACGTACTTACTATTTACAGTGTACACTGTACACTGTAAACTGCACTGCTCAGGTATCTATAATCTATAATCTGATATGTACTGATATCCAAATATCCACTACTGTTGTTGCACATTCCCATTTCCTTTCTTTTCTCTCTACAGTGTACAGTGTACACTGTGTACTCCATATTGCACACACACACACACACATTGTATTATTTAGGCATTTGCGTATTTATTTATCATAATACTATATATATATACAGTACACAGTGTACAGTGCATAGACATCAGATATGACATGTATGAATGTAATTCCTGTAAGTCAAGTTGGTTTAAAGAAGGAAAGGGACGGATGACGACGAACGATGTACGATGGACATTGGACATGTTACATAGTGACTGCTAAGCTTTCCTCCATTGTCTATGTGTATGGTCTCCTTCATTCTCAAATCAAATAATATAGATAAAAGTCACTCTGACTTTTGTTATTGTTCTAACATATGTACACGGTGTATAAAATATATAGTATAAAGTAAACCGTATACCACATACGGCCACTTCTATGTTTGTAGTTTGTAGTTGGTAGCTTGTAGAACTTCTCATCTTCTCTCTCTCTTTATTGTTATTATTTCTGGTTTTTCGTATAATGTATAAATGGAGAGTGCAATGCTCAATGCTCATTTGTGGATACATGATATTATTATCATTTGTATTAGTATTTTTATATGTACAAATTTTTTTTGGCTTCCCTCGTTTCCTATTATTTATCAGTATATCAGTATAAAATATAATGCATAATAATGTGTGGTATCTCTTCATTCTTATGTTTGTGTATAGTGTATAGTGTATAGGTAATAGGTACGGCATAATAATGAGATGGACTTGGACTTGAACATTTTTTATAGCATTTCTGCCTTTGACTTGGACTTGTAAAGTTTCAAAGATTCAAGATTCAAGAGTTAGCAATAATAATTATTTGACGATGGTGGGATACCAGATATCAGTGGTGGACGTGATTCTTGATTCTTGTCCACTATCCACTTTTATAGCAGGAAAAGTGAATTTCTGTTCAGTAGGTCGTCTACTTACTTACTCAGCTGCATGACTAGTGACTAGTGACTATAGTGCATCCACATAAATACACAAATTCACAGACACTACAGGGAATAATAATAACAAGTATATATATACACTCAGTTGTAATGTGCGAGTGCCAATATTTCCAATACAGTGACCACCGGTCTATAGTCTATAGATATGCTTAGAGCTTAGAACTATAAATAAAAAGCATGTTTTTTATATAGAGGCCATCACCCTTCTTCTTTCTTCTCCTTATACCACATCGATATATTATTATGTTGATATTAGATGCTAAACACACACGACATACAGGTATTTTCATTTCATCCAATTTCCTTTTCATCTCATTTTGAATTCATAATAATTCACACACACTCCCTTTTAGTTTTAGTGACCAGATTTACATGTGACGATGAACTGATCGATTTCGTTTTTCATTTTTAGAGTAGCAACATATATTATACGATATACGCATGATGCATTTATAATGTATAATCAAGAGTTCCTGTTTATTTGTCTACAGTCTAGAGTGTACAGTGTACAGCAAAAGGATTGTAAAAGACTACTACTTTTATGATAATTGACAAGGTTGAAGGTTGTGGATTGAAACGGTAGGAATTAAAACGAAAAAAATGAGATTTTAAACGATTTTACCACATCAAACATCACATCTCGAATTGCTTCAAGCTACGGCTTCAAGCAATAAAAGCACCTTGCATTTCACATTCAAGTTCAAATCTCTATGATCTTTGATCAATGAACAATCAACAATGAACAAGTCGTAAAGAAGATACACAACATGTAAATAGTAAATAGTAAACAGTACACGGTATAAAATAGGTACAGTGATTCTCTGTCAATCTCTCTCTTTCTCTTTCACTCTTATTGTTAGTTGTCGCAAAATTCATGTTGTTCATGTTTTTCATGTTGTAGGTTGTATTGTTTGGAAAGCTATTAACTATTAAGTGTGTATCCTGTGGACGGTTCATCTAGATTCTTGATGCTAGATGAAAAAATCATGTAAAAACACAAAAGTGTAGCATTTCTCTTTGTCGAAGGGTAAATAGTAAATAATCATGGTAATAATAATAACTGTGACTTGTAAGTGACTTGTAAGTTGTGAGTTGTGAGTATCCAACTTTTTGCCTGAATCCTCAATCTCTAATCTTCAATTCTCAATCCTCAAGTCAAAACAGTACACGCAGGTAAATTGTACATGTGCAAAATAATGTGTGTGTAAATTGCTGTAAATGAGAATGATCATGAGCAATACTAAATAAATAATGTTACAATTAACTGCCAGTGCCAGTGCCAGTGTCGGAGGTAATTGATTTGGTACAGACTACACATAAAAAACAGAAAACAGAAAGAGACATGTAACACTAAGCATTTAACATACCAGAGTAAAAACAGAGAAGCAGAAGCCGAAGCAGAGGCTACTACTGAATATTGAATACTGAACGTACAATGAATAGTGAGGATATAATATAAAATTGGTTTTTTTGGCACCTACGTGTGATTGAGGATTCAAGTTGGAAATGAAGGTTCAGTTCAATGTTGTTGTTTTTTGTCACAATTTTACACTGTACAGTGTACGCTGCCCACTGTACATGAAACATGAAGGAATAAAAAGGAAACAAGGTTTTAGTGTGTAGTGTGTAGTTTTCAATATTCAAATCAAGTATCAAGTACATGCACAATGCACAATGGACAGTCAACAGACAACAGACTCAACAATTTGAAATGACATAAAAATTGCTAGTATTTACAATTTACATTTACATTTAAGCCATCATCCTCATTCCTCATTCCACATGTTCATATAGGGTAGATTGAGTTTGAGAAGAGGATCAAGATAATAACTAATCAGGATCAGAATAAAAGGAAATAATGACAAAACCTTAGGAAAACTAGATTTTTTACCATCAACTCTTGACTTTTGGATCACTTGATCATTTTACCTACAACATCAACAACAACAAAGCAACAGCGACAGTGACAACGACAACAACAACGACAGCAACAAATGGAGACTGCTCAAACTTTTACACGCGTCTTAGAGTTTAGAGTACAGACTAGTTGTAGGTTGTAGTATCAAAATATCGAGTATTGAGTATTGAGCGTGTAGTTCTATACTGTATAAGGTATAAGGTATAAGTATCATGACCAGTAACAACTTATACAACTTTTACACTTGACACATACAGATACAGATGTAGTCATTATAACTTGAATTCGTACTGATTACTGATAGATTTCTTCTTTCTTGACTTGACTTGGCGTGGCTTGGCTTGGCTTGGCTCGACTTGATTCGTCTTGAATGGTAGCTGGTAGTCACATTGTTACATTATACGAGATATTAGATGATAGAAGATTGTACTCCGCTCGTGTTTTTGACCTCCACAATTTCACCCATAAAACTCTAAACTTCAAACTTTAAACACTAGAAACTAGACACAAGACATTTCCCCATCAATTACCAATTACCAAAGTACGGGACACGATCGTACTCTCCACACTCCAAACTCTAAACTTTAAACTCCTCACACGAATACCGCAAGCATCTTTTTTAATCTCTTTTTTTATAGCAACTCAGTTACAATATACAATTTACAATGTATCGTGTGCAATTTAGAGAAAACCATATGAACATTATTACTATTATTTGCTTTCTTCATGATCCACACACACACACACACACACACACATATTCACACTAACTCACACATACGCATAAAAACATAACGGCCTTTCCACTACATTTTCCCATAGTATGAAAACGAACACACGAACACTTACGAACAATCTCACGAACAATTATTATGTACATGTGTTCGTATATTTAAACACACGAGCGCATGCGCAGTAGCAA
>JAQGBH010004458.1:0-16709 GCA_034698265.1 Sminthurinus aureus | reverse complement strand
GACAGTCTTTGACTGTCTCCCAATCAGTACCATAGTAATTACTATGGTAACACTCTGTCAATATATATATATATATATATTCAGCACAGTAAGGTTCATAAAACAGTACATATACTCACGTAGTTCTATGTAAACATTTAAGTCATACAAAATATTATAATATCATTGAATAACATTATTCTATTACTTATAAGATAAGATTCAAGTAAAATTTAATATGGGACCTGGATATTCTATCTGCCTGTCCATTTTGCTGTTGTATTTTACTTTAAGAAAGACATCGAACGAAGTAAACAGTGATTTTAATGTGATGTGAATGAAAATGACGAGGCTTGAAAAATGTATAAGGTTCATAATTATTATATAAATATCTGTGTACATATTTTTACTGTGTATTACTCAATATATGTTGTACAACAAACAAAACCCATAACCCATATTAGACTTATACATACATAATTTTATTTGTCAAGTGCTCAACGTTCTTGTCAGTATAGCGTATAGAGTATAGTGTTTCATAAAATGAAAGACAAAGTGAGAGAGAAAGGAAAGCTTATTTGACGAATCCATTAATAATTTGTCACACGTTCACATTTTCCTAACGTAGCTCCTTCGTCTATTTTACTAGAGTACAATAGAGTGCTACAGTAAACGCGTTACAGTGTGTAAATCTATTATGTATTTTACACGTTAATTGTCCCCAATGAGGTGTAAGAGCCAAAATATCTAGATCAAAACTTTTATATTATAGAACACTATAAACATGAGACAAATTCTTTAACAAATTTTGAAAACAAAGGTAAGATGTATATGTGTAAGATTTAAGCATATAGACTCTTCCAATTATGCAACTTTCTCCATTGAAAAGTATTGAATTTTCTCTTTTGTGGAAAATGATTTCTTTCAATATTCGAATTCCAAATTTTTTAATGTCTTTTCAATTCAGGCCAAGTTGTAGACTTTTAAAATACTATTACATCATATATGTAATTATGCTTATTTGATGGTGCTATATCGGAAATTATAGATAATAAGTAGTAATATTACTTATATTTTTACATGTGAATAGAATTCATTGGATCTCAATACTAAAGGCCCTTTAGTAAAGGGAACAAATGAATTGCTAAAAAAAACACTACGTGTACTAAACATATGTAGGGACCTATCAAAGAGTAAAATATATTATTTTTTTTAGAAGAACTTTGATAATTTCTTTCTTTCGTGTTACTTAATGGTCAGCGTAATATTATAATTTATAATGTTTCAGTACATGAAAAAAGCCAAGTTACATTAGACCAAATGTTTTATTCTCACATCTCACACACATAAACTACACCGAAATGACGGTAAATTCGGCATATTTATCACACAATCTATAATGTTGTCAAAGGACATGGTAACGCTTTTAAAGAATAGATAATGACTGCAAAATATACAGGGTACGAAATCGTATGTGCCGTCATGTTCATGGAAATACATTTTATATTGAATGACATGTAAAATTATCAACGTAATATATAAACATGTTATAACAAATTCCAATCAAATGTTAAAAAGAGTTTTTTCATGAGTCCTGAAACATGAAATATGTTTTCCATAACACAAGGACATTACGGTTTCATGTAAATATTATTATAGTTTATTATAGTTGTAGTTTGTATCTTAAAAACCAGAATCATCAGGGGTAAAAAAAAAATGAAATTTTTAACAAAAAAAGTATGGTACATGTGTGTAGTAACTTCTGTACTCGTAAATACTTCTTTGCGTGGGAGAGTTCTATAAACTTCATGTAATGAACTATAATTTGGTCCACTCATATTGCAAAATTTCAAAGTTCATGATAAATAGTTCAAATTTTATATGCTACAGGTAAAATAGGTAATGTATAATCATGAAAGTATACAACATAATACAAATGTATCTACTATCTACGTGTGTATGCACGTATACTGTGCATGCATGCATAGTTTTATGTATACTATATACCTGTAATCTATAATTCTTTTAGAAATTTACGATGTTTGGTTTTGTTATATAATTACAATTTACTGGGTAGCTCATAATATATTCTAATACGTACCTTCAAATGTATTACCAGCAGAATAGTTTTATTAATCAATCACAAAATAAATCTATTACTATAATATTACTGAGTGTATCTATGGTCGGTTTATTGGTAAAGTTAATATAATATATTGAAATTTAGTTCGACTATGCTGTCGATTGTAAAATAAATTCGTGTCTAACGGATCGCTGGAATCCCTTCAATGAAATAGTCTCACTCAGAGACACAAAGTTATTTTACAATCTACAGTAATCAAGTAAAATCTTATTTTCAAGTAATCGATCTTGTTGTATCTTTTCAACTGTATGCTTATTGTATACAAACATTCGGACGATTGATGAAATTGTTAAAACTTCTAATTTGAACTGACCTGTTAACGTATACAGTGTACTATACATTCATAAAATGGACTTTATATATATTTCCCTAGCCTTGCTTTTTCACGTACATGTAAAATATCTTATACATACCAGTTTGTTTTCGTCAAACATTTCGGCTGCAAGTATGTGCTGAAATCCTTCACAGACAAGTTGTCACAACCTCTTTGTTTTCGATTTCAGCACACAAGTTACTGACACATTGCTCGTGGTGCATAGGTAGTAAAATAGATGTTTGAAAGTAAAATGTTGCTACTGTAAACGCACTCTATTTTGTGCATCTATTGAAACCTCTATGTTACTCAATCTTTCGCGAAGAACTATTTTTTTTTGTTATTACGTTTCATAAATCAATCCTGATTCTTGTAGCACTGTATACTGTATTAGTCACTGCTTTGTAGATTTTCACCCCTGTACTGTGGTAGAGAGACAAAGGTTAGACCGAAAACTGAATCCTTATACCAAAACAGGCAAATAAATGAATTAGAAATGGATTTTTCCCCTTGTACTAATTTAGTATTGAGTAGTACAACGATTAATTTACCACATTAAATTAATTTTTAATGCTATAAAATTTAGTAGCAAAGTTGTAAATGAAAAAAAGGTTCGAAATTGCTCAAGTATATTTATTTCGATAAACATGCACTACATGTATTTTTAACCCTTTCCATATAGAATATAAATTCAAAGGTAAAGAGTAAAGAGCATAGACGGTTTCGGTGACCATTTATCAAAGGTTTAAATTTCACATATTGAGAAATTAATTAGTTTTCGTAAACAATATACACACAAGCAGTAAATACTTTTCAAAACGAATGTAGATCATACCAGCGGTGTAAATCAAGAGCCATACATACTATTTTAAACTTCTGTACGTGAATATTTTACTCACACATGCAGTAATTAAAACCTTACTAATTAAAACTCGAAAACTGCAGAGACATATCAGGTAATTAACGTCCATAAAGTACAGCATATATATATATATATATACGTATGAGGTTCTATTTACTTTCATTGAAGTCGTGATGACATTATTTTTGTGGATGTACTTCATTATGTTGTTACAAAGTACGTACTCATCAGTACATATGAAAAATCAATTTATTTAAGCTACTACATTAAGATAAACGAGCTTGAGGTCAGAAATTCTACCAAAAACTTGTCAATATTTTGCAATCTTATGGCAGCCCCAAAAATGTTTTTTTTGCTAAAATGTACTATAAAATTGACAATTGACCAAGCCGAAGTTTTTCCACCAAATTTTGTGGACAAAAGATTTTTTCTCCTCTCAAAGTCTCCCATAATACGACAGATGTTTCAACTAAGAAAACACTACAAAATTTAGTCGGCGTACCTCATACTCCAAGAACAATCAAAATTACTTAGATTGAGCTTATGCCAGTGAATCATTGACATTTAAAACTCAACCGAATCGTATGAGCATACACACTTACTATATACTCTTTATAAACTACTTTTTACTTATTAAACTAAATAAACTGTGACATTAACCTCTTTGTAAAAACTCTATGACGGTAAAATTCACATTGTAACGCACACGCATGTTAAACCATAATAAAATCAATCTGACATTCAATAGTTTTTTTCTAATTATATATGGTAAAACATCCTATTATAGTGATCAACTAGACCAAACGACTTGATAGCCATTGGAGAAAACATATGAATTATGAATTGAAATACGTGGTATTTTCTAAGCCACTGAGTTCATTTAAAAATTTAACTACTTTTTCGGAGTACAATCTGTTCATAAGGCGTCGTTTGGACAATTTTATTCCATAAGAGAAGAAGCAAGATGAATTCAACAAATATTGAATATCGAATATGAATACTTTTATCAACTACAATCTAAGTACCATGTTGTTGAGTACTAATACTGTGCATGTTACAAGTTTTTTGCTCAGTTATTATGTTTAGTTATAGAATTACCCTAGTTATGCGTTGAAAAAACACAGCGTACTTTAAAAAAGTCATACATAATATGTTGTCCACCTTCATTTGTGACTACCAATTTTCCGAGTTGAATATAAAGATCATGGTAGAGGGTAGAGTACTGGATGAAAACACCAATATTACCAGATTAGAAATATACTCATATACAGGCATACATAAGATAAATGCCCACGAAATACATATTGAGTTTGTTGTGGACTTTAAATATTTTCGTTACACGGAAACACAATTTGGTGAAATAAAATAAGGTCTGCTGGACATACCAAAATTTTGTTAAATGTAATATTATTTATATTATATTGTTGTTATCATACCTCTTATTTACATAGATCGCTAGTGTTCATGTACAAACCAAACTCTGTCATGTAACTTAAGATAAAAGTAAAAGAATTCCCAAGCTTCATGGGAATCAATTTAAAAATTCAAATCCGTATATTTAACTTCAAATAAATTAAATTAGCATGTACAAACATACGGATTTTCCTTCTAAATATTTTAGATTGAGTATATATTAGTGTAAGAAATAGCATGAAGAAGCATGTTATGTGTTATGTGGAATTGAAACTATTCTATCAAATTCATTGAGAGAGTGAATTTTTATGTATTTCTATTATTCGGGTTCTGTAGCTACAAAAATTCGATTGTAAAGTCCTACTCTTATTTCTCACATACACCCTCTTGTAATGTTATGATGATATTATTATTAATGTCTACTGTCTATTATTATTTCAATAAATGTTCATACTAAATAGCGTAGAGTGCCCTAATACTGTACACGTGATTTTTTGGAAACTACAATTGGTAGAGGGTTGAAATTTTCTGTCTGATCAGATTTTGCCAATATCTGATCAGGCAAAAAATTTCAACCCTCTACCAATTGTAGTTTTCGAGAAATCAAGTGTACAGTATTAGGACACTCCACGGTACGCAATCATTAATTATTTTATTTTATTTTATCTTTGTTATTCTTGGAAATTTCATTTCAACTTTAATGAAAACAAATGGTTTTAGTTTTTTTGTTGAATTTCTTTTAATTTGAGAGAGAACAGTAATTTTACTTTCCTCAATTATTGAAACACAATTCTCTTAATACGACGGCGAGTCGTTAGTAACCTTGTAAAACAATATTTTACTGTACTACGTCGTAAGATACGTAATAAAGTGTGTATTTGGTTGTAAACATTACAACATCTTTTATCTGTACTAAATTGGTGCACGTATATTACAACTGTGTTATTATAAATCATCAGAAATTATTAACCACGACTACATACGACATACCACGTACGTCATATGTACAACTCTGATCTCTCTTGATATTATGTCATATAAATATTTACATTTAAAACAAAGTAAGATCATACTGGTTTTCAAAGCCCCTGTATCGTATCATCATTGTATAGTACTTAAGTAGATATAAACATTAAAAAAACTATGTCGAACCATAAACACACACTAGTCTTCATCCTATAAATCATCTTACAGACTTGAATGTATTAACTGCAAATGAGACGAAATTTTAAGATTAACCGTCTGTCAGGTACGGTTAACAGATAATTCTAACAGGAACAAGAAAGGGCAAGATTCAAAATGTTATCTGTCCAACCCTAATTCAGACCTACACATTATGTGCATTGATGATGTAACTTGTGCACAAAGACAGCTAGCTGATTATTCCATTATCTGTTAGCTTAATTGTTACGAGTATAATGCCTCAGAATTCGAAACTTATTTTGTCCTTATTTTATCTTCCTCTTTTTGTCTCAGGGATGCAATTTTGAAGTGAGACTCAAAATTAAGACAACTTTACCGTGGTTTTGTCTTTTTATCTTTTCAAATTTTTATCAGTGTCAAAAAAGTGGAAGGTAATATATGTACATAAAACATAACAGCAATCAACAATACAAATGCATTATGATGTAGACGAATTTCAGTAAT
The DNA here is from genome assembly GCA_034698265.1 of Sminthurinus aureus. Taxonomy (NCBI): domain Eukaryota; kingdom Metazoa; phylum Arthropoda; class Collembola; order Symphypleona; family Katiannidae; genus Sminthurinus; species Sminthurinus aureus. The sequence continues at coordinate 10,352 of JAQGBH010004458.1, read as the reverse complement.
GGGATATTGAATTAAACCACATGTACCAAGAAAAGTACAAACGGTACAAAACAGATAAATATCAGCCTTGATATTGTTAGGAAGCTGAAGACACGGATATTAAAAGGCAAGGTGAGATCACTGAAGCAAAGAGATTGGAAATGAATAAGGAAGTAGCAAAGTACTCATCTAATTTATTTATAGGTTCAAATTGAGAAAAGTTTTTGAGTGTATATAATCCGTATTTACAAAAAAAAAACTTGAAAAACAAATACAAGTCACACGTAATTACTGTCTCTACTATCAATGATTATCCTTATCTTTTATTGTCATTAGTGTAAAGGAAAGTACCTAGGTAGTCTCCCAAGTATATAAACACATCAAATTAATATTTAATTAAGAAACTTGAGTATAAACAAAGCATTTTCGAAGTTGTATCATATTATTACTTGATGTACTACTTTGGTTGAATTAAAAGTCTTTATATTAAATATGTCAGAAAGTGGTCAGATATTTTTTTTTTTTTAAGTTTTAAAAATACTCCATCACCTATTCTCTAAATTATGATTGGTTCAAGGACAATACTAAACACGGTGCGGTAAGAAAAAGTGAAAGAAGAAGATAACGATGCTCGTGGTATTGAAAATTGGAAAAGAGAGTGGATGTATGAGCACAAACAGACCGCAGGTAATTATACTACAGATTTATCTCATACCAGATATATACACTACATAGTCCTTACTATACATATCTTAGCAATAAAATGTACAATGTGTTCAAATCAAAAGCAACATTACGATACTTTACGTCATGCTTCTAACTTTTAAATAATATTTGGAAGCTGGCTCATTGAATGTACACATATATAGCAGTCAAAATGGAATACATTTACCCCTATTGTATGTCTCTTTTTGTGCATAGTAGTTTGTAAATGATTACGGATCAAAAAAAAGAAATTACTATGATTTTTAATTTTGAAATTGTAAAATAATAGAGAACTTTATTCTCATTTTAAAATACACAAGTTGAAAGACAGTGTACAAATCAGTTCTCCACTCTGGCATTATAAGAGTAGAACTAAAGTAACTAAATGACACTAAAAATTAAAAATATATAAGTATACTGTGTAGAAAACAAAAAAAAATATTACCAGTTTAGAAATAACGTTTTCATACAAAAATTCTTCACTCTAAATTCACTTAGGAAGTTGGTATTGTCCTCCAGAATAAGAAAGAAGATTCTGTGATACTTTTTCATCCAAGAATTTTTGTAAAGCTTCTGAACTGCATTCAACGGTTGCAAATAACTTGAGCATTGAATGAATACGAGCAAGAGGTAATGATTCCAAATTAGTAAGCATCCCCTCAATGTATGACCAGAACATCTAAAAGTTAAGAAGAGACAAGCAGAATATATTATTAGTTAAATCAAATTCTATAAACTTTCAAAACAAAAAGTCAAAATTTTATACATACATATACAATTTGATGTAAGCAGTTATATTGTCAAACGTTGATTAACATATATTAAAAAAAGGATTTGGATAAGAGTTATACACAATAATTATTTTAAAATCATTACTTGTAATTCATTTTCCCGTTGCTTAGATGTGGAGGTAAGAGGAAAATCTGTATCACTTTCATCAGCATATTTATTTGGACTTGCACAGATATCCGTTTCTCCACTAATAGAGTCATTAACTTGATATACATCTGGACTTATCTCAACTAAAATTCCCTGTTAAAAAATTTCCAAAATACTTTTCATTTACGTTCGACAGCAGAAATGACAATGATATAAAACATGACTAATACTAAAGATTAAATGTTTCATCTTTTTTTGTAAATTTGAATAAATAAATTACATATCCTGTACAATAATCTACTATAACTTACCTTTGCTACCCAAAATCCTATACGATTTTTTAAAATAGGTTGTGATAAACCAACAACAGCCGAAAGTTCCTCCAATGACCAAATTTCTACAATCAGTCAAGAGTAAGTATTTTGTATACTTATTTTTCAATTTGTTTGGCATTACTTAATCATTGTCATTTATTCAAAATATACATTCTACATATAATAAATACTTCTCTACTACGAATGGAAATTATCTATAATATGTAATAAAAAATGTCATACCTTTTTCTTGGAATTGCCATATAATCGCAGCTTGAGATGGATTCACCGTTAAACTAAGAGTTGTACCTTCATGTTCTAATTCAATTTCTACAGTTCCAACATATTTTTGCCATTCTAAAGTACGATTTCCTTTAATCATTTCAAATGCTTTTGTATATTTTTCAAATGCTTTGGTAACGACTGGTGGCAATTCCAAAGATTCTTGACGGAAATTCGGCCAAAATTGAGCTGAAACAACTAATCCCGTTACAACGACATCCTATATAGTACAAAATAACAAATAATGATAGTTAACAAGAAAATCAAAAATAATGGTCATTAAAATGGACCTAAAATGCTCATACTTTGTATATACATAATATGATGTGCATATTATGTAACCAAAAAAAAATATTTATATAGGTAATTTTTCCATCACAAATTAGAAACTCGAAAAAGAAATCAAATTTTAAATGTTGTTGAAAAGGAAATTCTAAAATTTATTTTGAATTTTTACCTCATCTGCCAAAACTGCACCTTCTTCTTCATAAAATCGAGTATTTAGTCTTTGTGAATCCGACACATCTTTGAGCATAACCTCACATTTTTGAAGATTAGCATCTCCAAAACTACACAATACAAAAAAAATGACACAAATGTGAGTTAAAAATTAATTAATACAAGTTAAAAGCAATATAATTATCATACATCTTGACTACATAAGTAGAAAAATAACTAACTTTAAACTAATCTTACAGCATTTTACATACAAACTATTTTCGTGTAATATGTAATACATATAAATATGAAATATGAAATATAAATATGGTATTCGTACCGTAATTTCAATAGTTCCAAGCACTTAATTTCACGTGTGATTGAGCCTGGTTTGGGCATTTTTAATAACCGGTCTGCAAGTAATGCTCGATACTCATCAATAAACAAGGATTTGGAACCATAGATAGAAACTAATGCTTGAATTAAATCAGATTTTCTCAAATTATACTTGTCTCGAGGAACATCAATAGGATCTACAAACAAAAATGGTAAACAGAGCAATGTAATTTTTACTGACATACTTGTTTTAATTACATGACATGAGAAAATTATATGTAATATATATAGAGAGTAGAGAGTGTATGAAAAAATACTACAAGATAATAATATGTATAAGATATAGTCGGTAAATAGAATACTAAATAACTAACCTGGTTTCCAATCATTCCAACTATTACCACATAATTTAGCTTTTCGATCAGCATAAGTTGGATTACGAGATAATTCTTCAGCCAAATCACCGGATTCATCAGTTAAATTGACAAGGATAACACGAACAGTTTCTTCACGACTTTTTAAATATTCTCTACAAGATCAAATAAAACATACAAAATAGAAATTAGGGGGAAAGTAATGATTAATAATTTAATAATTATTATGTTTATCAATGTTTCAGATGATTGATTCCTTGACTTCAAATTGACAGTACACTACATAAGTAGAGAATTGGATTTCTGGTTTCTCTTTTTTGTATGTTGTTATATAATATTCTACTATACAATTTATAAATGTATTTATACATATAGTATATGCCCATATTATAGAACTTGTATTTAAAGAAGAAATAGTACTTACCGAACAGGAGGTGTCACTAATTGTACTAAAATTCCACTTGCATCAACAAATTTTAATGCTCGAACAGTTGAACAATATGCATCTAGAACACTGTTGGTATTAACTCCAGCATTCAGAAGCCTTTTCTCAAGAGCATTTTTTAAACTCTCTACTAGAATATGACGAAGGCTTGTTCGGCCCATACAATATCTTAAATCTTCAAGAATTGGTTGAGATTCTGGAAATTCTGTTTTACATAATAAAAAAAATACAAAAAACGTAGAATTTTTTTACTCTTACTCTAGAAATCTCATTTCACATAAAACATTTAAACATGGATAAAATACAAAATCATATGCATACATAAAATATTTAATAATGATAACTTACCAATAATGATTGAAAACATTTCACTTATAATAGCTTTTCCATAAACTTCTAATAAAAGATAGGAAAATTCATCATGTCGACGAATGGATGAATACACAGTGGAATTTGGATATACAATTTCAACCCATGGAAGTACTCTATATTTAAGCCACTATAAAGAAATGAATAGGACAGCATACAAAAACGGGGCATTTTAAAAAATATCAAAAATTCATAATCATATTATGTACAACCGCAACTACGAGTCTAAAATAAATTATGTACGTATAATGTCTTACATCTAAGAGATCTTCTAAATGGGATGTTTCATATTTTCCAGAACATTGCTCATCTACACGTTGAGCCATTTGTTTACTAACAACAGCGTACATTCTGGGTCCAGCTAATTCTTCCATTAATCCAAGATTTTGAACAGATCTTTAAATAAACAAAGTTATTTATAAGTGAATGAACTTACGTAACAAAGATTACACTTAATATTATGATTATAAACTTTTTTTTTAAAAAAAAACATCAAATTGATTACAAAAACCACAAAACAAATGCAAGTAGTTTAATATATTATGTGTATTACACACATATTTAGAGACTTACAGGTTTGCTTCATTAAACAGTCGCACAATTTTACAACATATACATAATTGTTCTCCACACCCTTCACACTCTTCACCATCACTCATAACTTCTTCAGTCTTTTCTTCTGGCATAGAATTCATAGCTCTAAATCCACAAGTGTAAAATGTTTCAAGAATTTCATCAATTTTTGTTGGATCTATTACTTTTCTACGATTAGAACTTAACATGATTCCTGTAATATTTTGACTTAAAAATTTGAAAGCATCAAAAGTGTGACCATAAAATTTCATTTTATGTTTCCGATTAAATGAAGAGTCTACAGTTTTCATAAAAGATTCAGCAAGATGTGTTGCAGATTTATAAATTGAATCAAACAATTCCCAATCATCTTTGTCTTCTGTATTAGTAAAACCAGACCAAAAATTATCAACAGCAGTAGAAATGGCCCATTTTATTGATTTGTCTAGATTCTTTGGTCCTTCCGTCTGGTTTTTAAAAAAAATACATAAATATATTGTTGTAATTTTGATTTTAATGGGTATATATTATTATACTAATTTTTTATGTATTAAAGTTTTAATATATGTATTACTATTATTTTACTTACATAAGAAACATTTGATCCTGTAATTGTCATGTCTTTTAAAGGAAAGTTTAATTTGAAACTTCCTTCTTGATGATAATCAACAGGATGAGGTTTATCAAAATATGCTTTATTATTATCTTCTATTTTCTTTCCTGGACTTACTAAAAAAGCATGTTTAGAATTGAATGATCTACTTCGACGAGATTTACTAGTTCTTCTTTTTGGACTTGTAGAGGAAATATTATTTTTTAATATAATTGGAACTGGAAGCTTTGTCACCATCCCCGTTGTTGTTGTTGGTGATGTTAATTGACAAGTTAATTTAGAAGAATTATTATTATTTTTAACAAAAGTTACTGATGACGATGAACCTGATAATCTACTTCGATTTTTTTCTTTTGTGATTGCTGATGATACTACATTTATTTCACTTTTATGTAAAACATTTTTAGCACAACTACTACTACTATGACTGTTGGGTAAAAATATAAGAACAGGATCAAATGTACTGTCAGACTCTTGAGCAACCATAGGGCTTATGTATACTTTATCAGATGATGATACTTCACTCATTTTGCTATCCTTATTATTAATTTGACTAACAGAACTTGAAGAAAATAATGTTTCAAATCCAAACATTGTTTTTTTAATTACAAACGGCTGAAATAAAAATTCACACAAAACTTGTTGCTTTCTCTCTAAATTCCAAACTTATGCTTTTGTGATTTGCAAATAATACACACCATACTTATTTTCTTCATATTACTAGACACAGTTAACAAAATATTCAAAATAAATCAAAATATAAAAGACCGAAAACCGAAAACTGTGTCCAAAAAAATACCCGGAAGCCCGGGATCCACTCTAGATTTGAATTTAGTCATTTTCTTCAAGGATGTCTCATGTGGAATTTTTTTAAAACATATATATGCATTATTTTATATTTTTTCCACATATATCGTTTTTCATCAGTTTGTCACATTTTTTTTATAGGGTTCGTGAAACGTACCTGATTCGTAAAAAACTGATTCATAAAATTTTGGCAATATTATACTTAAGGCAAAGTAGGGTCGGAAAATTCGACAAAATATGCGGTTTCCATAAAAAAAAAGGACTATGTGTAAAGTTAAAATAAATATGTTTCGACTATGGATTTATTTCTCTCATTACGTGGTATATATTTTATTTCACATTTTCAATTTACATTCTAAAAGTGCGGTTACATAATATGTACAATAAATTGATTTTTTAGAGCATCACTGAAATAGATACGAAACATGTTAAAGATTGAGATATATATATACGGATCTACAACCATTTCCTATCAAACGTTTTTGATTTTTGACTACTACAAACATACTATAGCATATCATATTACACCAGTAATAACAAACAATAATGATGATTAGTAATCATTGATTACATAAGAGCGTTGTTAAACTTTATAGATGCACTTCATAATAATATTATGTATACATCCGAACAAAAAAAAACAATTTGTTGTCACTTTTGTTTATTCCTATTACTATATCCTTGTATGTACTATTGATTATTTTATGAACGATTTATATATAAATACATAATAATAATAATAATAGTAGTGTATTATCCTACTGCTTTCTACTATGAAAGTCTAATGCTTCCCTTTGTTTTTGTTCCTTAATCTTTTCATAATCAGGATGTCCAAAATAATCCCAACCCCTCGCTCCGTCGATCCAATTCACTACATTTATGTTAGAAAAAGTGCAACAATAAACATTTAAATGTATGGACACAACATAATAATATTCTTATGGAACAATATGATTTTGTCATTACACTTTTAGTTTTTGCTATATTTTGTAAAGTACCAATGAAAAGAAAATTGATAAAAACAAATACCTTTGAATACATAGACACTGGTTGCGACCAAGCCTAGGAACAATGCAGCTGTCTTTGGAAGAGGCAGCTAAAGTTTTACAAATGCAGTATTATTTAGTATGCTTTTTATTTATTATTATGCAGTTTCTGAAACTATAATAATTAATAATAATATTATAATGTTTTTATTCACTAACAGGTCCTTTGTATGTTGGCATTTTTTATGATCTAAGTTGATGAGTACTCTCTCGTCTCTGCAATGTAAATACAACAAAAGAGTACATATATATATATATATACAATATACATACAGAATTTATGTAATACAATCTGAAATCTTAAATAAACTTTAACAACAATTAAATTACCTTTGTTGTCCTCAACCAGTTTCCACAGTTTCACAGTTCACAGTTCACAGTTCTAAGATTTTTCTTTGGATCTAGTTTTGGTTTGAGTTGATGTGGGGAATTCCAAGTAGATCTCGAAATATTTTAATTTTGCTCTTCGAGATCGGGTGCGGCTTTATACACACACACTACATTGATTTACTGGTTCATGTTTTTTCGGTTTTTGTACTTTGACATCAGTTATTTTTAGTTATAAAATAGTGTTAAACTTGTGACTTTAATTTAGTTGATTAAGTTAATGTCCGTGAAGGATAGCAATCATGACATTTTCCGTCCTTTTTGTTTGTGCCACAATAATTTTATTACCAAAAGGTAAGTTGACAATTGAGAATTGTGAAGACCTTTTTTTATGTTACGTTTAATTTTTAATTGTCTGAATGAGTCACCTAAAATGTAAAACCTTAAATTAGAAATATGAATAATATGTAATTAAATTTTAAACTTATAATATGGCATTTCAGTTGACAGTTTGTGGTGTTACCAATGTGTTTCAACTCAGCCTGGATGTGGTAAGTGTATATTTAAAATCTTTTGTCTTCAAAAGCTTTATTTGATTGACATCTCAGTTACCTGTATTTGTTTTGGGACGTATATAATTTACTTAAATAATGCAGATAATTTATAATTTATAATTTCTATGTAATTAATTCTAGGAACTCCTTTTGATTGGAGATGGTATACTCCTACCACTTGTGAAAAATGTGTCAAAATTATAGAACGAAAAGGAAGTAAGTTGATGAATTCCATGTTAGAATGATAATAATTATTATTACAATTATTATCCTCTTTATTGAAATCATACATATAAATTATAAATCTATACTACTTATACAAATTGATGAGTATATCAAAATCCATTTGTAATTTGTAATGTATCCAAATTTTTGTATGTATAGCTGAAGAGATAATTACAAGAAATTGTCTAAGTTTGATTGAGTACTCAAGACATGACATCCCAGCTGACAAATATGAAGGTTGTCGACCAGCTGCAAAAGATGTCCGATTAGCACATTATGTTGAATCATCTATTAAGGAGTTGGATGTTAAACGGTATAATAATAATACATGATTCTATATCTTAAATCATAATTTTATGAATGTACTTCACAGTATAGTGTGTAGTATGTATATCTGCGATTTAGTTATAAATATTCATTTGTAAATATTTAAATTTGTTTATTTTCAGAGATCATTATGACAATGTCACCTTTTGCTTTTGTGAGTTTGACAATTGGTGTAATAGCAGCTATAAACAATTATCCTCCCCATTTCTCATCATCACTGGATGCAGCATACTAATTTTCTTCTTTGGATATTTCAATAGATCTTAAAATATTTTACGAGATTATTTTTTCTGATGAATTGTACTGACTATATCTTACATATTTACAATGTATTATGATGTATTATTTTATACAAAGTATTTTGCTGCTATTCCTATAGTTTGTTTTTCTCTCATTTTACACTTTTAGTGCTTTAAAACTTTTTTTGAGTTAATATAGTGTTATTATTATTATTATACCAGTGACAGCTAGAAAGACATGACATTTGTAAACCTTGAATCTCAAGCTTTTATATATATCTATAATAAGGCCTTTATATTCTGAAATAATTTGTATATCAATATTGTTATTGATGATTAGTATTGCTTTCATTACTTATTTCACTCCATGAAATTTGTAATATAATAATATGTAATATGTACCCCTGATTAGAATGTTTCCATCATCCATGATTGAAATACGGTACATGGTGGTAAATAGTATATTCAGAATATTATAATCAAAATATCTATAAAAAATATTAGAGATTTTACTGTGTACAGTTGATGTGAGTGTGCATCAATCAGTTTTACACAAAGCTTATATATATTACCTTAATCCTTAATACATGTAGTCATTAGTTTTGATATTGTAATTTCAAGTTATTATACGCTATGAGTTGTGAATGTATTGCTAAAACATAGCATTCCAAAAACTATCCATTCCAAGTTTTAACCAGGACTTATTTATACTTTAATACAATACTTTTAGGGAAATGGTTGTATAACATTTTATACAAAACACATTCCGTCCAAAAATAATGTTGCATAGTTTTTTACTTTACTTTATAAGATCAAAATGTTTATTTAAACTCTAGTATGCCGTAAATAATAGTCTCGTATATAAATAGTACAATATTTTAGATTATAGATGACATAATATTATATATAAATGTATTATGCATTGTTTATTGCTAATTTTGTATACCAGAGTAAAACCATGAACGTCCACAGCACATTAAACTCAAGACTATCATTAAATTATGCCTCTCTAATGTGCTGATTGTAGTTTATGTCTATTATTAAACGAAAGATATATGTAAAATTATTTCATTTACATCAATATTTTGTATGTTTTGTACGACAAGAGCTTCGAATACAATCCTTTATAAATCATGTATATATATGAACATGTAACTTACCCATATCATCAGACACTTTAAAAAATAATAAAGAACTTTATTTAAAGTATTTTACGTTTTCAAAATTTGGTTACGTCTGTTTATGGAATTGTTTTTTTGCTTTCTCAAAACGAAAGAGGAAAATATTATGATTTCGCTTACTACTATAATATTATTTCACTTACTATTGTAGAACTGAGATTACAAGTTGATTCTCTAAGGATTTTTTAGACTTCACATCTTTCACTGTTGTCATTTGAGAGGAAAAAACTTCTACCTATTTATATATGTGGATTATCTGAATTAGTGCTCGCCATGGATACTTTTTTTGAGTATCCGACCCGTACCCGTACCCATACCCAAAATTTTGGGTACTCAGAG
>JAQGBH010004457.1:0-16717 GCA_034698265.1 Sminthurinus aureus | reverse complement strand
GGGTTGTTTTGCTTCTGAAACACGTCAAATTAGCACTGTTTACAAAGAAGCTCCCATTTGGTGTGTTTAGGATGTCAAATCAGCCGAATAAGGCCTTTAAATAAATGGTTGGTTTTACTTCTGAAACACGTTAAATTAGCACTGTTTACGGAAAATGTTCTATTTGGCGTGTTTAAGATCTCAAATTAGTTGATTTTAGCCTTAAAATAAATGGTTGCTTTTACTTCTGAAACACGTCAAATCAACACTGATTACGGAACATGTACTATTTGGCGTGTTTAAGATCCCAAATTAGTCGATTTCAGCCTGTAAAAAAATGGGTTGTTTTGCTTCAAATGAGCCGAATAAGGCCTTTAGATAAATGGTTTGTTGTATTTCTGAAACAGGTCAAATTAGCACTGTTTACAGAAATACTCCTGTTTGGCGTGTTTAAGATCTCAAATTAGTCGATTTAAGCATTTAAATAAATGGGTTGTTTTGCTTCTAAAATACGGCAAATTACCACTGTTTATGATAAAGGTTCTTTTTGGCGTGTTGAAGATCTCAAATAAGTCGATATTAGCCTTCAAATAAATGTGTTGTTTTACTTCTAAAACACGTCAAATTAGCATTGTTTAGAAAGAAGCTCCTGTTTGGCGTGTGTAAGATCTCAAAAAAGCCCAAGTAGGCCTTTAGATAAATGGGTTGTTTTGCTTCTGGAACACGTTAAATTAGCACTGTTTACGGAAAACGTCGTATTTGGCGTGTTTAAGATCTCAAATGAGCCGAATAAGGCCTTTAGAGAAATGGGTTGTTTTGGTTCTAAAATACGCCAAATTAGCACTGTTTACGGGAAAGTGCCTATTAAGCGTGTTGAAGATATCAAAAAAGCCCAATTAGGCCTTTAGATAAAAGGGTGGTTGTACTTCAAAAATACGTTAAATTAGCACTGTGTACAGAAAAGGTCCTATTTGGCGTGGCTAGGATCTCAAATTAGTCGATTTTAGCCTTTAAATAAATGGGTTGTGTTGCTTCAAATGGGCCGAATAAGGCCTTTAGATAAATGGGTTGGTGTACTTCTGAAACACGTCAAATTAGCACTGTTTACAGAAATACTCTTGTTTGGCGTGTGTAAGATCTGACATTAGGCGATTTAAGACTTTAAATAATTTGGTTGTTTTACTTCTACAACACGTTAAATTAGCACTGTGTACAGAAAAGCGACTATTAGGCGTGTTTAAGATATCAAAGAAGCCCAATTAGGCCTTTAAATAAATGGGTTGTTTTGCTTCTGAAACACGTCAAATTAGCACTGTTTACAAAGAAGCTCCCATTTGGTGTGTTTAGGATGTCAGATCAGCCGAATAAGGCCTTTAAATAAATGGTTGGTTTTACTTCTGAAACAAGTCAAATTAGCACTGTTTACGGAAAACTGCCTATTAGGCGTGTGTAAGATCTCAAATGAGCCGAATAAGGCCTTTAAATAAATGGGTTGTTTTACTTCTAAAACACGTCAAATTAGCACTGCTTACGGAAAACGTCCTATTTGGCGTGTTTAAAATCTCAAATGAGCCGAATAAGGCCTTTAAATAAATGGGTTGTTTTACTTCTAAAACACTTCAAATTAGCACTGTTCACGGAAAACGTCCTATTTGGCGTGTTTAAGATCTCAAATGAGTCGATTTTAGCCTTTAAATAAATGGTTGGTTTTGCTTCTGAAACACGTCAAATAAGCACTGTTTACGGAAAACTGCCTATTAGGCGTGTTTAAGATCTCAAAAAAGCCCAATTATACCTTTAGATAAATCGGTTGTTTTGTTTCCGAAACACGTTAAATTAGCACTGTTTACAAAGCAGCTTCCATTTGATGTGTTTAGGATCTCCAATCAGCCGAATAAGGCCTTTAAATTAATGAGTTGTTGTACTTCTGAAACACTTTAAATTAGCACTGTGTACAGAAAAGGTCCTATTTGGTGTGGGTAGGATCTCAAAGTAGTCGATTTTAGCCTTTAAATAAATGGGTTGTTTTGCTTCAAATGAGCCAAATAAGGCCTTTAGATAAATGGGTTGGTGTACTTCTGAAACACGACTTATTAGCACTGTTTACAGAAATACTCCTATTTGGCGTGTTTAAGATCTCAAATGAGCCGAATAAGGCCTTTAGATAAATGGGTTGTTTTGCTTCTGAAACACGGCAAATTAGCACTGCTTACGGAAAACGTCCTATTAGGCGTGTTTAAGATTTCAAAAAAGACCAATTAGGCCTTTAGATAAATTGGTTGATGTACTTATGAAACAAGTCAAATTAGCACTGTTTACGGAAAACTGTGTATTAGGCGTGTGTAAGATCTCAAAACGCCAAAGTAGGCCTTTAGATAAATGGGTTGCTTTGCTTCTGAAACACATCAAATTAGCACTGTTTACGGACAAGCTCCTATTTAGAGTGTTTAAGACCTCAAGTTAGTCGATTTTAGCCTTTAAATAAATGGGTTGTTTTACATCTGAAATACGTCAAATTAGCACTGTTTACGGAAAAGGTTCATAGCAGCTTTTTGGTAAATTAGGAGCTTGGGTAAAAAAATCGACGGAATTAGCGCGCATTTTGGAGGATGTACCTTGTTTTGCGGAATTTCAAAGTCAATATAGCAAAACTCCAAAGCATTTAGACCACTTGATTGTGTTGGTTTAAAAACACGCCAAATTCATGCAATGAATAGAAGTGGCTGGGTTGTGCGTATTTGCAAAATCAATATAGCAAAACTCTAAACCACTTAGATAACTTGATTGTTTTGCTTTAAAAAGACGCCAAATTGGCGCATTAAATAGGATTGACTATGGTTTGTGTATTTGTAAAGTCAAAATAATAAAGGTTTAACGCACTTAGACAACTCGATTATTTTGCTTTAAAAAGAAGTCAAAGTAGTTTTGTTTTTTTGATCGATGCCATGTGAATGTTTTGAAAGCTGTTCAATTCCGTAAGCTCCTGTGTAACAGGGTTTGTGAAACTCATTGCTGTGCATATGCGGAGCTTGCCCAGGCACTGGCCAAGCCAGCGCATAGTTGGAAAAATATTGTTTATGAAAGTTTTTGTGCGGGAAATTTAAAAATAAATCATTCGTTGCGAAGCTTGCAGAGAAAGTGAAGTCGTTCGTTGTTTTGTAGGCGATCGTGTACGCGGGTGCACGAACGACATGAAGGCAAGCATGACGAATGCGTTTGTTTGAAAATTTTGGTGCGTGAAGTTTTGTAACTCAGTGCTGTGCACATGCAGAGCTTGCCCAGGCGCTGGCAAAGCTAGCGCAAAGTTGGAAAATATTTTTTATGAAAATTTTTGTGCGGGAAATTTATTAGTTGACATTAATGTTAATAATAAATCGTTCATTGAGCTGCTTGCAGAGAAAGTGAAGTCGTTCGCCGTAGCCGAGTAGGCGATCGCGACGCGAAGCGGAGCGATCGTCTACTCGGGTGCACGAACGACAAAAGTCACGTCCTGTTTAGGCTGGTGGAAAATTTAATACAATCTGTCACACCCCGAAAAACCGGTTGAGTGTGATACATAGCATAGTTATAAAAGTTAGTGAATTTTAAGTAATTGTGTGAAGCCGTTGGTAGCTCCGGCCATTTCTGCTTCCGCAAGCAGTTTCTACTGGTATAATATATATATACACATGTACTCCAAATTTATTATTGTTGACAACTAAATCACGAGCGGGGTTTAGGTCTCTTGAAAAAGAATTTCGTGTTGATTATTGACCTGGTGTGTACTTCATATTGTACTATTTTGTTTTAGTTTTTTATCGTCACATTCATAATATAATCTAGTAATGAGAGTAACCATATAAAAAAATATTGTGATTTCTCGCAGGTTTCTTGATTATTATTTTCTCACATACCAATGTAAGAATATACTGAATCCAGAATCATGTAATATTATCATATCGGATATCAAGTACTAAGTACACAGTATTTAAACATTCCGGGAATCAATTTATAATTTATGTATCTAATGATGACTAATGTTTTGTTACGCATAAAGGTTTTAGTTGATTAGTCATAAAATATGCATACTATACCTACTACAATATTTTATACAGCGATTTTGTGAGCCAGATATGAACTTTTTGCGTATCGACGAAGAATCGACTACTGTACAGTCTACCTTGAAATTGTACTCGAGATTAGTTTCAAATTTTTTTTATTCACTTTCACAAAATATTTTCACTCTTCACTCTCTTCGATCTATATTGCAAAACACACACGAACTAGAAACAAAATTACCAAGTATTTTAATATTAAAGTAAGTTAAAGTTGATTTTAATTAATTGGTGAAACGAAAATGTCAAGTAATAGTTAATTATATAAAGTGTGTGTATTCATTAAAATCAAAACTTCAGAGAGACTTGAACTTGCTAGTAGATACTAGAGCAATTATTACACATGCCATGGAACTATGTAAGTGTGTTTAAAATATTCTTATTCATTTTTTTAATGCAAAGTAGTAAAATATTTGTTTATATTACGTTTTTACAACCGTAAGTAGGTATGACACACACATGCAAGCTTGAAAAAGTCTGAAATGCACAGTAAATACAAAAGATCTAACTTTAATAAGAAGTTCGAAGACTGTGTTTTCTGTTTCGGGTTTCGGATCTCACAAGAATGTATATAATACAAAAGACAAAAGAATGTTATAAAACATAATAGTTTATTACCCATTACCCCCATTATTTGACGTTTTATGTTTTACGTTTTATGTGTAGTTTCAATTTTCAATTTCCAATTTCCAATCGTCTCATCTCATCGTATCAGATAGTTACGGAATTTTTATTTCAATGTTTTACTGACATACTATGCATTTTACAATTTCCGTATATATAGTATATATAGTGCATGGTGTATACGGGGAGAATTTCGGTAGCTGCAGATAAAGCACAGATCAGATGAGTGTGTTGAGTAATGAGTAACTCAACTTGAGTTGCTTGTTGGCTAACTGTTGATTTTTTTATCATTTTATTCCATTCCATTCCATATTCCATTCTATTCTAATTATATCCTATTTATAAATAACTAGATCTATGAAAGACAAATCTAAATCACTTTCAAGTTGAGTTTAGTTCCTTATTATTCCTTATTTCTTTTGTAGTAGTATTTACAAACATTTTGAATGGAAAAAAAGTTGGAGAAAGAGATTGAAATTTACGATTATATAATTGCTCTACCGATTTATGTTTCAGTTCACGGTATAATTGGAGGATATAGTACAATATTATTAATAGTTTACACAATAACTATTGTAGAATGCTTGATTATAATGGATTACAAAAATTACAGTGATTTAAATTTCTTGTAATGTGTTTTGTGTATTTCAGTGAAGTCTCATCCGAATTTGCCCTACTAACTCTAACTTATAATTTCCAGTTATTGAAGTACGTTGCAAATAAAACTCACAAAAATATATTGTACAACAGAATACTCCAGTGGAGAAAACATGGATTCAAATCGGCTCTCTCGAAGAGTGCTAAATGATGTATTTGGAAATGAGTTTGTCAAGACATATAAAGGAAAAGTGACAGATGATGGAGCAACTACAAGCAGTGTATCCAAGAACAATAAGCAACATCAAC
This sequence comes from Sminthurinus aureus, assembly GCA_034698265.1. Classification (NCBI taxonomy): domain Eukaryota; kingdom Metazoa; phylum Arthropoda; class Collembola; order Symphypleona; family Katiannidae; genus Sminthurinus; species Sminthurinus aureus. The sequence goes on along the minus strand of JAQGBH010004457.1, from coordinate 11,114 downwards.
AGTCAATCTCTGAAAACGCTCCTATTAAAAATAATATTTCATTAAGTCAAAAAAGTCAAAAAGTTCCTGCACCACAAAATACTCATGGAGTGAAACCTAGTAAAAATCCGCGTGTGAGCAATCAACATGAAATTTTACCCGAGTCAAAAGATGAAGACATCTTCATGAATTTGTAAGATAAACTTTATTACTATAATATAAAATGTCTTTTTCTTCTACATAAGTATAACCTATACAATTAAATAATTTATCCTTCTTTTTTTTGTTTTGTTTTAACTTTACTCGCTTGTATAGATTTGATACTTTATCAAATTATATGGCAGAGCATTTAAATATTGTCAGTGATAATAGTCAATCAACTAGCAGTAGTAGTAATACTGATGCAATGGAAGGACGATTAGGCCCTAAAATTGTGAAATATGATGTGGCAGCTTATATTGGTTCCTTTATTATTACCAATGATCGTCTCGGTGTCAGTTCTCAATGTAATTTTGGTTCAGTAAGAGCCAATGCGTGTGTTTACAAAGGTAATCGTGCTATGTGATATTCTAAAAGTAACTTGTAAGATGATGTTACTACATAATATATAATATATGATATATCATAACATTAACTTGTCGTCCTGTTTACTTATACACGATCATTTTAAAAACTTTATCAGGGAAATGGATGTATGAAGTACAATTAGTAAGTAAAATTTATAACAGTACAATTTTGCTTAATTTTTATAATTATTATTGTGTTTTCAAGAATCAAACTCATGTTTTTCAATGATAATATCTGATATATTAAATTTTTTCACCTTAATAAGGGATCTAAAGGTGTTATGCAACTTGGTTGGGCAGGTTCGGAGTTTTTGAACACTTATTTTACATTTGGAAATAATATAATATTAACATTCTGCTTATTTGTGAAAAGTTTTATTTGTAATATTACGTATTTTTTACACTTTTTTTTTGTATGTAGGGACGTCCGCAACAACCCGCTTTTCACAAGAAAAAGGAGTTGGTGACACTCCTGATTCCTATGCCTATGATGGCAATCGTTTAAGAAAATGGAATCAAAGTACAGCTCCGTATGGTGAAACTTGGCAATCAGGGGATATTATTGGGTATTTTTCAAATATTAAAAAATACCTTTAGATGAGTCTTTTATAATATACATTATGCATAAAATAACTGGTACTCATTTCAAAATTTCGTATTATTTTCTATACACACAGGTGCTGTCTCGACTTGGACAAGGGTGAAATCGAATTCTATAGGAATGGAAAGTCATTAGGAGTTGCCTTTACAAATGTTAATCGGGGTGCTGGTGTAGCATATTTTCCAGCAGCAAGTTTAGCATTTAATGAAAATATCGTAGCTAATTTTGGTGCAACTCCTATGCAGTATGCTGTGCCAGGATTTTCTCCAATGCAGTTGCAGCGATCTGTAGAAAACGAAAAGACTGATCTCCTTCTTAGTTGGCTAGAAAAGGTTCTTCGACTGTTTCCAAATGATACTTTTGTACCTGATATTGGAGGGAAAATGGCGTCGGAGGAGTACAACACACTCTTAGTCATTTCAAATCGAATTTTTGAATTTTTGGGTCCGAATATGCATTCTGCATTTGTTGTTGAAAGGAGTTTTCTACCTTTTTTTGCAAAGACTCTTGGTTTACCTGAAAAAATTGGACAGAAAGATGATATTACTCGTCTTCCTGTTAATCACAAAAGAGCTCATTTACTTCTTGATGCTATGTGGACATTTCTAGAGGAAAATGAAATGAAAAGTTATTTAGAAAGATTGTGTGTAGTTCTTCTCAGCTACTTCCGTTCAAACTCACTTAGTCTATACTATCCCTTTCAACATTATAGTCTGCGATGTTTAATAGCTCTCTGTAGTCACCGAAGAACTCGACGTCATTTCCTTCATCATTTATTTTTTGACAAAACAACGTAAGGATCTTGTTCTTTTTCGTTTTTCAATAACTATCCAATTACATTCCGTGTACTTCAATTTGATTTTTTAATATACATGTGTAGCATGTAGCACTAAAGTTAAGATTTGTTTTTTGTTTGTAGGATTAGTATACTACATTTTATACACATACGGCCTGTGGATGAAGAAGTTTTAAAAGAATTAATGCCAGAAGGATGGTATGCAGAAAAGGGTACAGATTGTCCTGCTTATTATGCCTTTAATGCTGCCATTAAAACAATGTCTCAACATATCACTGGTACATTATTATTTAACATCATGAAAAAAAAACTCATTTCTTATTTCTTATTTTATTCAGCAGTTACATAGTATTTTTTGTAACTCTCCGTAATAGAGATTGGAGATTCAACATTCACATATGTTACTTGATTTTAGATTTTAGTTTGACTATGTAAAAATCATCAATCTTGTTTCTTTTAGTTCTTGAAGACTTACAAATTCAACTTTTAAGAGTTTTGCTGACAAATAACGATGGCACTGAAAAACGTCCTTCATCTAGATCAATTTTCTTAAAGAAGATCCGCATATACATTCGAGATACCATACGAGTAAGTCAGCTTTTTCTTTTTCCCTTTTTAGATCATAATTTACATTAAGTACAGGACTTGTGTAGTCAAAAATATGTTGTAATACAGATCAATTCAAATTTTAATATTGTCAATTTTCTGCAAGAGTAGCATCGTCACTTTATATTAATGGTAGGGCTAGGGGAATTTCCATTTTTTTTACTGTCATCTTTTTGTTTGTCTGGCTCCATTCCTTTCTGAAGAATATTTACAATGGTCATGATAATTGATAAGATATCAGATATATCAGTAAATTGTAACTTCAAGATTAATGTATTTATTTATTTATAGTTTACATTGATTGCACTAGGACATTAAACAATATGAAGGGCAACGTGTAAAATAATGATTAACCATGATTACTTATTAAAAGACTTACTGTATTCTCTGGTGGAAGTGAAAGAGTATACATAAATGTTCCTACTGCAAGAAGTAGTAGAATAAACTGGAGTCTAGGTAGTTCCATGATTCTAGAGATAATATACAACTGTCCATTCAGTTTTCAATACAAAATTTTTGATGTTAATACTTAATAGAAAGTAGAAGCACTTATTCACAAACAAAACAGAAGAAGATCTATACTAGTTTTATGCCAAATAAAGAAGGATCAAGAGTTATGGAAGTTGCTTTTTGTACACTATGTAACCATGAGCTGAGTAGAAATGATTTTTGTAGACATTACAAAATTTCCATTAGTAGGGCACTTCTCTCTTCTCTTTTGTTTGTTTGTTTGTTTAAGACTAATTTAACCATGTGTACATAGTTCTGTTAAAATATTATGCTCATCATGTTGTGATTATGCATTATGCATGATTATGTATGCAGAAAAATGAAAGCTCATTCAATTTCTACCTTACTGTAAATAGTGTAAATACATATATACATTATACATACTTTTACGTATAGTTGTATAATAAGTGTAGAAAAATAAACACATTTATGCATGAAGGAGCCGAAGTATGAAATCAGATAGATGTCGTCAGATAGAAAAGTACATGAATATAATACATTTGATCATTGATCATACATGCTTTATGTATGATGCGTTTTGTTATGTTTTTAGGCTTAACTATTTTGGATAATATGTATCTTGTGCAAAACATGCTATTTTCTATTTTCTATACATGATATATTGTATATTGTAGTACTAGTAGATTTTAAATTTATACTGATTATTTATCATATATCATGTATTTTTGATTTTTTATATTACAACATGGAAATGAATTATAGCAGTATGGTATAATATATTGTTATTACATGTATAATTTTGTAGCCTGGGAGCGTTTTACAACAGTCTGTAAATAAGGCCATGTGCACATTCTTCCGTTTCCTTAAAACAATTGCCATTGTGTATGCAGATGAAGTAGAAGCAAACAACGAGAATATACTACCAGAATTGCCACCTGACATGTTCTATGATACAACTATTAATTACTATGATATTGAAAGAGTTGGTGGCCTTTCAACTTATTTATATAAAGCTCATCATCTAGAAGTGTCCCGAGCTCTAAATATCCCAGATTATGTAAATCAACAGCAACCGCAACGAAATCAAGGAGGAGAAAATGGTGAAGGTAAATTACGAATGAAAATTTTGAAAATCATAACATATTATATGTTGTACTGAGTAAAAAAATATTAGTTTTTCTACAAAAAAAAATGGAGGAAAATGTATTTAGTATTTAGTATAAAAATGTCTATAAAAATATTTAAATTGTACGCGACGATTTTTCTGAAAATTAGACACACCAATGCCGGGATTTCTTTCAATAATTCATCAAGGTCATAATGGTCCCATGTCATCAATTTCTGCTCCGTTAATACGTGTTACCCTACCAGAAATGAGACCCCCGGGTCAATTAATGGCTTCTACAATATCTTCATCTACAGCCACTGGAACTACATCAACAACGGGACCTAATCATCGACCACCAACTAATGTTCATCACCAAACACCTGTTATTCCTATTTCTGTACCTGCTGTTACCAGGCAGACGGCTGAAGCTGGAACTGAAACTCAGACACCAAGTGAAGGAGTGAGTACAGGGAGTGTTAGTGGACTTTTAGCTGGAAGTGGTAGACGTCTTTTAGGCCGTAGTGTCAGTGCAACTAGTAGTGGTGAAGAATTAGCCGCACCCCTACATCCCGGTGCAGCTTTAATAGGTTAGTTTCGATTGACTTTTAGTTGTTTTGTTTAATATTTAATATTTTGCATTTTTTCGTTTCCAATGTAAAATATAAAATATAATATTCATTTTCTCTTTTGTTTCATGCATCTTTTTGTGTAGCGGGATCACCGGGCGGTCGAAATATGTTAATTCCTATGCTGACAGGTAAAAATTTTCTCTCTCTTTCTTTAGAACCACATAAACATGAACTTTTGTTGCCTTCTACATTTGTAGACTTATTTAGAGAAATTTTACACTAAAAACTATCCATAAATTTTTCTTTGCACAAAAAACAATCATACGATAAATTATCATATTACGATAAAGCATAAAAATAAACTTGCAAACACATCCCTGACAGATTTTCGCAGTTTTCTTAATCCAGACTCTGGAGGTCTTTTTCCAGGTACTGGCAGTTGTTGAAAAATAGTAGAAAAAATGAATTCATTTGACTCGACTTTCTATATTTTTGTTTTAGAATTTTAGAAAATGTTATTTTTCACCTAGATATTCTTAGTTATTGTTTACAAAATTGTAGAAGGTCTTCGTATTGATGTGTATACTTACGTAACATAATAATATAATATGATATTTTAGAATATGCGAAAAATATTTTAGCTTAAAAGGGGTCAATCTGACACATGTAGAATTTATTCTAGGATTTATGGGGTTTGGAGGTTTTGAGCAACGAGCACATATTCTTCCACATAATCCAGCTGCGGCACTTCTTGGTAGAGAAAATGGAGCGATGGATGTCCAAACGAGTCTTAGAGAAGTCTTGGATGATACAATAATCGTCTTTGCATGTGGTGTATTGAAGCATGTGGACAAAGTAGTCATGCTTCATAAATTAATTTCCGAGTATACTAAAGCTCTGCAGACAGCAAATGCCAATTTAACTTCAAATCAGTTTACAGAAGAAGAGAAAGTTGAGATTCGAACGTCTATTGATATCTTTTCAAAGAAATTAGAAGAACAGTCACGTCATTTAGCATGGGTAAAAGCAGCCGTGTTCACATCAGATAGACAAAAATTGGCTTTTACTCTTCTCAAGTTAATCCTAAAGAATTTGAAACAGGCTTCTGCTAAAGGTGCTCTTTTCAGGTATGTGTTTGTTTCATTCCTTGTCATTGTTTTTCAGTAATGACTTTTTAATCTTTAATTCAATGGTATTTTTTTAAAATACGTTTTGCTATCAAAACTATATTCTAGTAACATTTCTAGAATTGAAAATTTTTTTGTATACATTCCAGCTTTGTTCCCGAACTCTACATTTCCGCTCTAGTCAATTTATCTTGGTTACTTCTAACGCAGATGAATCCGCTTGTGCCTTATACTGAGCTACCTGGTAAATGACAATGAATTTAAAAGGTTTATTTAAGTCCATCAACACTCATTGATCCATCTCTGACATTTAATGAATCAATAAAAATTTTCTTTAGGTATTGATGACGTTCTAGTCAACGTAGCAGAATTTGTTTCTACACATTTTGCTGATTCACGTATAGTTATTGCTGAAACAAAAGATACTCTAACTCAGGCCCTTAGTATGTTCATCTGTAATCGTACTATGTTATCAGCACTCGAGAGAATGGAATCAGAATCACAATCAACAATGGTACTAATTTCTACATTTTATGGGCAAACAAAAATTGAACTTTCCAACTGATTGGACAGTATAAGCTACTTAAAAAATGATACAAATATAGCTGTAAACAAATTTTTAAACATGTTGTTTTATTTTTTGATTGTTTGTCCAAGGTGGCGGCCATCCTACGTCCATATCAGAATAGAGCTTGGGCACAGTCCAATTGGATGTTGGTTCGTTTTTGGCAAGGTATTTTATTTTTGTTTTACTTATTGTTATTATACTGTTCATTTTAAATGCCGCAAGTAATATTTTCAAATAGTTTTCATTCTTTATGAATGAAGAATTTTATTTCACTAATCAAAATTGTGTATTATTATATAGGTCATGGTTTTGGCTTTCAATATGCAAATTCAACCAAAGCTAGACGCTCTTTCCGTGCAAAACCCATCCAAGACGAGTTTGGAATTTCACCAAATTTACCACCAACCCCATCTACTATTCTTCAAGGTCATGTCTCTTCTCTTCTTTTATCCAATCAAAAAATGGCAGTAACATATCTCCATTCCGTCCTTAATCAATTAAACTGGGCATTTTCCGAATTTGTTGGTCTTCTTCAAGAAATTCAAAATGCTGCAACACGCCCAGAGAGGGTATTCATCGAAAGTAGGCAGCTAAAAATTTGTTGTACATGTTTTGAGTTGACTCAAGCACTTCTTCGTGTTATGGAAATGGTCTTTAGTATAAGTGCCCCTATTCTGAATGACTTTTCAAGAGAATCTTCAGAGTCATTGTTGGGAAGGTTGTGTATGCTACTGAGTCAAATTTTGAATCGTATCGGGTCAAACAGTGGTAGTTTTGCACAAGTTATTGATTTGGACATTGCTGGATTGGAGAATGTAAACCATTATCCACTCTTATCAGCAGTAGCCGGAATTTTACTCGCCGGTCTTAGAGATGAAGTTGGACGGTCACTACGTAAGAATAAAATATAAAACATGAAACAAGAATAAAAAATAACTAAGAAAAAAAAAGGCTTACATTTCATCAAAATTCCAATCTAATGCAATTTTAATGAATAATGAATAATTTCTTATTTTTTGGTGCTCAGCTTCTGAAATTCCTGTGACGAGAACTCTATTAAATGAACCAAGTTTTCAAGTTAAATCTCTAGATTTTCTATTTGGGCGTAATCAGACTGCCATTTCTGAAGAGACACCCGTGTTTTCTTTCCGTGATTGTACGTATTACTTTTGAAGTACCTTTGTACCTTTCCCCCCTTTATTGTAGCGTTCAATTTTTATTGTTTATAATTTAGAATTTAGTAAACTTACAACACTCAAGAAATAATTATTGTTGTTAATGATTTTTTTTTAGTATAAGACCTTTTTATCTTATGTTTATTTTAATTAATTACAGACGTTCCAGATGACCTGTCTGAAGAAGATGTTAATTTATTAGACAGAATTATTGAACATTTAAATACTTGGAGTCAGAGATTACAGAGTGATAGTGAATCAATAGATGATGACGATGTGTGCACAATTTGTTATGCATATCCTAAAACATGTAAGCATGTATAAATATATGCATATAATTTATAATTTAGGTACATGATAATAGGCAATGAATTTTAGTCACTATCAAAATTGTAAATTCATTGTATAATTCTATTTCTAGGTACATTCAAACCCTGTAACCACAGGTCATGTAAAACTTGTATAGTTCATCATTTAATGAATCGTGGGGAATGTTTCTTCTGTAAAGCACTCATTCAGCAAGTTTTTACTGATGATGGTATGTAACTTGATAATAATTTCTAATTTATATGTTTCTTGATTTTATAGCTAATAGTTAATATTATTCACTGCAAGTTGCTTAGCAAACATTGTTATACTAAGTCAGTTGGTCAGATTTGAGAGCCGTGGTTAATAATAACAAATGGAATATTAAATACGAACTATAATTACACTGATTATGGCGATACTAAATCATTTTATTTACATCTTGTATAGGTACAAAAATACACGATATAGTTGCGGAGTCGGATACACCGTCTGAAACAACCCTTGAACCTGATGAAGAAATTCTATGACACTGGGAACAATTACTAGGAATTGGTGAAAATGACTAATATTTGATAAGTAAACTGTTACTTTTTTATACTTATGTTTTACCATAATAAATATCAATGATTGGAGATCGAAACTATATGACCTGGATTTGGATTTTTTGTATTGGTGTTGTTTTTGTTATTAAGAAAACGAAAGCAAAAGACAATATATTATTTGTAGGGAAAGAGAAGAGGATGAGTGTAAAAAGGGTTCTGCAGTTTTACTGTGTGCAAGCGACATAATCATGGTGAAAAATAGTTGATTTGTTTACTGTAATATAATATATATGCCTACATGATCAAAACATGTATACCTAATCTATATAGTACCTTATAACTAAGGTATCTATAATATGAATGATATTATAGATTATAGATACAGTATAATATAATATACTGTATATATTGTTAGTATAGTTAGAAATAAAACTCACAACTCACAGTTACTAATATATTTTGCTCAAGACTACAAACCTCTGTTTATTTTGCAACAATTCGTTAGTAGTTAGCAATTTAATGTTTAGCATAATATATATTTTTTGTTTATTTTTAGGATGAGCTCTTGTTTTAAACTTTGTTAGTTATAGAGAGGGAATGTTGTTTAAACTCGACGCTAACAGTATACGTTGTTATCTTTTTGCATTTCCATTCACATTAATATGTTGTTGGATTACCTAGAGCAAGTAGTAGAAAGTAGAATTTTATAAAATATAAATTTAGTAATAAACAATGTGAATAATCATATAAATTTTATGCATTTAAATTGTTCACTAAAAGCTACCAGGTATAAAAAAAAGTCGAGTATTACTGTAATGATATTATACCATGTAGAGAGTTACTATTACAACATGCTCTCACATTAAGCTGTAACTAAACACAAAAAAGGTACTTTTGTGATTTATGATGATGATTTATGTATTAATTATTTATCCTAAAATATACTAAATAATTGCTTTTAGCCCTGGAAGCACAAAAAATGTCATGCAAAATTAAGGGATATAATATTAAATATTAATAATAATAATATTATCATTGTTATTTAGTGTGTATCAGGTTACTACATTTATCTGTAGTACACAGTTACTTATATACAACGAATTAACACCTCAGCCGTTACCTGTCATGCGAGAGTATTTTCGTAGTAACTTATTTAAATTAAAGAGAATGAGAATGCCTGTGAAACTATAATAATATTATACAGAGTTATGTGTTACGTGTAATACGCAAATAAGATTTAACAGAAATAATTATAGTAAATTGTATTCTTTTAATTGGCAAGTACTGATAGTGCTGTAAAGTAAAGTACCCTGAAAAGAATGCTTTGGAGCTTTTTTTACTTTGAATAACACATCATTTTACTCATGAAACGTATGAAAATTGGATAGTATAATATTTTATGCTATTATGCTTCGTCAAGTCAGTTTAGTCAGTTTGACAGACTGTTGGGGTATGGTGATATATAACGATAGCTAAAACGATAGTATGCTGTACTTTTCTTTCTTTATTTATTACAATTTGTAAGATTATTATTATTATTAATACCAGAGATTTGAAACATTCAAAGGGTACAATATAATTTTTATGTATTATGTATTATGTATACTGTATGTACATAAAGATTTTAAACGCAAGACTTTCATCATGTTTCATTAATGTAAGTTGACATATGAGGAGCTGATTCAGTGACGTTATATTATTATCATTATTACTTTAGTATTAAATCTTGTTTTGTGGAAGATTTTAATGAAACAAATATTTTTAATATTTAATACACCGTTACCTGTTACACCTGTAACCACGATACTATAAAATAGATTATTCTTATGTACGTCTACGTTCTACGTACGTAGTATATTAAGGTGTTAAAATTTTCAGGTACTCACCATGCGTTTAAAAATAATAAGAAAATACAGTAACTATTGTTATCATTGATTTAGATAATATGAAAAAAAAATAACCAAGGTATTAATAATACCGTATTATGAAAAACTGAACAATGAATAAAATTAACTCGTACTGACTACTGACAACAATCAATTTTTAATCTCAATTTTACTTTGCAATATTCCATAATACCATTATCGTAAAATTTTGGATAAATATTGCACCGTTTTCTCAGGAAACTTTAAAGAGCAGGTTCATTTTAAATAAGATTGTACATTGTACTATTTATTTTGCTAGTGTCTTGGACATTAGGTACACATGTTTTGAAAGGTACACGCAACATACAAAAGTGTAGCCACACTGTATAAACCAGGTAAATTTGCGTAATAAGATGTAGTCGATGAAGCAGTACTTTGGAGCAAATCTATGGCTAATAGTTACTAGTTTCCTTATCACACTTATACATTAGGGTGTACCAAAAATTGCAAACGTACAAATCTCAAGTTTTTACAGTTTAAAGGGGCATAATGAGGCAACTGATGTGATTCTGTGACACGAGATGTCTCTTGTGTTGCGCTCCGTTTGAATGTTTATCATGTACATTCGTAGCACCCACAATCCACTTAATTATTATTAAAATCAATAACTTTTTAAATATAAAACTCTAATTGACTGGAGTGGACTCAAAAAATCGGGAATGCTCTGTAGAACAATTCATACCTACTTCAAAATACTAAAATTAAATATTACGATTGTAATATTTAAAAATCATTTCCTTTTAAAAGTGTATTAACTTTAATTGAAGTTTTA
>JAQGBH010004456.1:0-16721 GCA_034698265.1 Sminthurinus aureus | reverse complement strand
TTTAATTCCTCACTTGATCACGCGGTGACTTTCACCACCTGACTGAAAGCTGACCAACAGAAATAGATAAAAAATAGAGAAATAGAAAGTAGGTGGACAAACCAAGAGACGAGAGACAGAGATAAAATCCTTTTGTCATATGAGTTTAAAGCATGTTGTGTGTTGTGTGTTGTGCCTCCAGCCGACTTTCGACTTTCCACTGCCGACCAACCGAATCCAACTGCCAACAGCCAAAACCACCTCAATCATAAATAGTTCAGTACATTTTGTTATGCATTATGTATCATGTATTATGTAGTAGAGATAGATACAAAAGGTTGAAAAAGTACCTATAAAACGACAATGACAGTACAATAGATTGTGAATCCTGAGGAAATCCAAGTATAGAAAGAAAGGAAAAGGAATGCATTTTTTCTAATCCATCGGTATTTTGTATTTTGTACACTGCATATCTAATATCTAATAGCTGTACGTTGTACATTGTACTGTTATTTGTTATGCTCTCTGACATCTGACTAGAGACCAGAGGAAAGAAAAGGAAAAGAGACAATCGTTTTATTTTTGGAACTTGGAACTTGGAACACAGTGTAAAAGTTAGAAGTTTTTGGTAGACAAAACAGACAAGAGACTGGAGACTGGGCAATAAATGGTAAAAGGGAAAAGGCAAGAGTGTAGAAATGTATGCGTAGCATTTATTAGCTCGTTTATCATCAACTCTTCATTCCAATACCTCGAATGCATATCCATTATCCATATATGCATAACACAGTATAAAACATACAGGATATATCGAGTCTATCAATTTTATAGCTCAAAACTTTCTCTGTTGATTTTTCTTTTCCCTTTCCACATGTATGGCATTTTTAATACACACACATATTTTTGTTTCGAGTTTGGAGAATTCAAACGGCTAAAGTTCAATCGTATACAAGGGTTTGCATGCCTCATTTTTTATTTTTGCATTTATTTACAATTTACAATTTGCAACTTACAAATTACAGCACAACTACATATCAAGTACGAAAAGTATGAAACATGAAACATTTCCTTCCTTTGAGAATCTTAAATGGAGAAGTGATGAAACTTTCTTTGCTTCTGTTTGCTGTTCATTGTTCAATTTTCTCCGTTTTGCCCCTTTCTTTTTATCCAATTCCAACTCCAATTCCAATGAAATCCATTTACTCTTGATTTTAACATTGCATGTTCATTCTCGATTTATCCCCTCTGTCTATTCTGTTCCCCAAAGCCATGAACCATGAATGAATTGTCCTTGTTTTCGATTGTTTTTTTCCATCTTCTCCTGAATTCTAACATGGTTTTTGCATTTCCTCTGTTAGTTGTTTACTGTGGACTGTTATAACTGTATAAATGTAAATGTGATGATGAGCGCTGAGAAAGGCTTAGGATTAGCCTTTGGTCGTTTGCATGAATGAAGATAAGATAAAAGAGGTATTATGATGATACGAACCAAATTCTCATTCTGTTTCCACTGGAATGGACTGGTGAAAGTGAATAATGCTTTCTCCTTTGATGCCCAAGCTATCATATATAATATATTATTATGTACTTGTTTGCACATTTAATACCTCGAGTCTCGACAGTCGCGAGACTCGAGATTTCATTTACCGCTCTGTCCTGAACTCTGAGCTCGAAGCTCGAAGCACACAGCTCAGTAGGCTTAAGTGAAAGTACCCAAAGCACACTGCACATTGTACAAGTATCATGTACATGGTTCATGTAAATGAATTAGTTTATCTAGTGAATTCTCTTTAGGCCGTTTGGAGTTTGGAAATCTGTCTACTATGAACTATAAACTGTTGTGTGTTGTGTTGTGTCGTGTCGCATCAATACAATCTGATGTGAGTGATGGGTGACGAGAAGCTCCTGAAATCTCTTCAATTAACTGTGTACACTGTACAGATAACCAGCGACCAGTGCCAATTTAATCCAGATATTATGTGTAATCCGCAAAACCTTATCATCTAAAAGCAGCTGTTCCTTGTTCATCGTACATCGAGCACTGTCTGGATGTCATTGTACATTTAGATAGTAAAAAGGTAACAGTAGCATTGTGTAGATTGTAGATGAAGAGAAGATGTGTGATCGATATTCGATATGTCAATTTATTTTGTCTCATGTGCATCAAAAATCGAAACACGAGTGAACAGTGAAAAACTGCATGTCTTTTGAGTTTTGAGTTTTATTTATTGGGCTAATTCTTATTCCTGCATCATTTTTTATTGAACAACGATCATGTTTCAATAAATAATTACACACCAGAAAGAGACAGCTCCTTGATCGAGTGTCTATATAAAATATAAAGAAAGAAGAATTTTAAATCGGGAAAATGCTATGTGCAAATTTAGTAATTACGATTTACGCAAGATGCTTTTTTTTGTTGTATGTGTAATGTGTAATTTTCTCTTGGTTGAAATGTTAAATTGAGTGTTTGAGTTTTCATGATTTTATTGATAAAAATTTTCCTAGTTTCTGTGAGATTTCCCTTGTGGTTTAAATTTTAAATTCCAATGTATGCCATTTGCCATTCCCTGCAAAACGCAAACATGCATGATTTACGATTTTACGGGCCGCGATTGACACACACGACATTATTTGACATGAGTTCAACAACGTTGTAAATTCTAAATTCTAAAAAAATGACAGTATGATTAGTACACAGTACACAACCACAAAATTTTTTATAAAAATTAACTCCATTCCTTCATTTTTCAGTAATCTAGTTGTCAAAAGACAAAATCTGTAGCTTTGTGGCAAGATCGAGCAATTTACCTTACATGAAATCTACATCAGCCGTGGGTACGATGGTGAAAGGTGAATGGCGTGCGATGTGTAGCCGGAGAGAAAGTTTTCCACATGTACATAGTACATACAACTACATAGGTATGGAGAGGCTCTCAAGATTCAAGTTTCATGATAAAAACAAATATAATATTTTATTACCAATCGTAATTTGTAACAAAGTGTTAAGGAATAAGTATCGTACAGTTACAATTATAATGTATAAATTATTTATAATATTTTATAGATATAACAGGGTTCTTTTGTTTCTCATTAATTTTTAATCATGCACCTATTCATTCTCGTTCTATATGTGTATTCTGCATACATACACATTTTAGACATAACAAATAACAGAGTTTTATATGTATTTATTCTATAAAAGTCGTTGATTCAGCTACATTTCATTTTTATTTATTGTGTATATTTTTAATTATTTTTATTATTGTTGTTGTTGTTTTATATAGTTAACATGATTCATGATTAAAATGTACAGTTTACAGTATATTATTATTATATTATGTGTAGTACGTTTTTGATATTGTCATTTAATTTAACTTTGTATCATATACAGTATACAGCGTTTAACATTTAATTATGTACATAACTATGGTGTATGATGTATGATAGAATAGGGTGTTTAGTGTTTATAGTTTATACATATAAATAGTGGAACACGTCACTGGAAATTCCAGTACTTGGAATCACTACTGAATTCTGGAATCTAGAATGTAGAATCTGGAGTAAGTATTATGTCGTACATCAATAATTACCAATATTATTTGTAAAATTTTATTTAATTACAAATTACAAATTATCTGTTTATATTCTTATTTCCCTGATGATGGAAAGCTTGTATTTTTTTAACATACATATATATTTACACATAAAAATTAATTGAGCTCCTAAAATTAGATAACTCTTTTATTTGTGCCTCTCTGTTTGTTTCTTTTGGAATGATTTTTTTGATTTTTGGCAAATTGTTGCATAATGCATAATATGTAATACTTTTAATACTGTAGTAGAAACTTAACTTATATGGTTTAAAATAATGTACAAAATATACACGATACACAAAATAGAAAGTAGAAAGTAGACATAGAAAAATGTTAGAAAAAAGTATAAATGGAAGAAAGATTAAAAGTTGTATGACACATGACACACATAATTATTTATGACATGAGACATTTTAAATATTATACATTTTACAGTTTAACAACGTCTCATATAAAACATTTATAGGTAAAAGTATCTAAAAATGCGTAATTTTATGATTTGTGATCAAAGATCAAGGTCAAAAGGGGATTAAACGTTCTACAATGTATAGGGCACAGGGCAATAATATAATATAGCGACTATAACAAATCCTATCCGTTCTATTGGTATTCCGTATTATTATGTACAGATCAAATAACATATTTGATTTTAATTATTATTTATAATAATTTTAATAATTTTAATACTAAACGGTGGTGACTCGATCGTACACATTGGATATGAGGATCTCGTCATTCTTTAATTGTCAAGAATCTCCTTTCCCTTTGTCCTTGACCCGGCGTCGGGTACAATTATGATAAATGTAGAGACCCACCAGTCCTACAATTATAATGAGAAAAACAAGGAGAAGGTATTCATAATTGTAGTTAAAGTGACAATTTTCCTCATCTGAGGAATCCTTGCAGTCTTGTATGCCATTGCACAGCACTTCTGACGGAAGACAGCCGTCAATAACACTACAATAAAAGTCACAGTTGGACTCACTCTGTTTTTGAATCATGACGTAATTGAGTTTAATCCCTACAGTTGAAATGTACTCTAAAACTAGTTTATTATCCGAGTTCCTTATACTTGAGTAACTAGGGGAGTAGAGATTCACTTCATTCGGACACACTTTGACGGCGTTTGAGGCATTTGTTGAAAACACATTGGAACTTGTGATACTTGTGTGGGCGTAGTTATTATTATTAGTATTATAGATATTACTACTACTACTGATAGAACTAGAACCAAGATAATTAATATTATTATTGTTATTGTTATTATTGTGAAGATTGTGAACTAGTAGAATATTTTGGCGGCAGTCTATTGAAGTCTTTGGATCACTATTAAACACGTAGGCGTAATAGTAGTTTGTGGGAGGGGACACGACAACCACACTCCGAGAACCGGGTGTCAAGTGGATCAGCCCTGAGAGTGAAGTGTATGTTTGAAGCTCCGCATCTTCATCTTCTCTCGGCTTCTCCTTGTTGTAACTAAACAGAGAAAAAAAATAAAATAAAATATATGTCAATTCCAGAACATTTCAAAAATATTATTTTATAAAAAAATATATATATAAAATATTATGATTATGATATATAAGAAAAAGAATAAAAAACGTACGTTCCATTGAAATAGTAGTGGGTTGTGTCCACCCAATATTCCATATTTTGTAGAATTAATTCAACTTGTTGTGGGTACTTTGAGCTAAATTTTAGTAGTGAACCATTTACATTTGTACAGAAGCAACTGATTTGAATCTTGGTCTCATTGTTGTAGATTTTATAATATCTAATTTGGCCTGACATGATGGGTTTTGGTGGCTCTTGATTCCGACGACGAGATTGTTTCCCTTTTCCACTTTCACTCTGACCCTGATTCGGACCTTGAGATTTTACAGAACACTCATGTCGTCGTGTCTGACGATTGAAGGTTGTTTTACAGATTGGACTGTAGAAATTAAAAAATTTCAAAAGTTATCATAAAATAAACTTTAGTACTTTCAGCTAAAAATATTCGAGTAAAGAATAAACTTTTGTTTTTAATTGTAACTAAAATACCTTTCAAGGAGATTAAACTCCAAGTTGATTGTCCCAGGCATAAATTGACTGTAACAATAATATAATAATAAATAATAATATTTTTAGTTTCATTTTTTCTCTATGTATCTAAATGGAAAAAGCGTGACTCGTAATATGAATTTAGTCTAAAAAATTGCTTAAAGATCAAGAATCAACAATAAACTTACTAAACACAATGGATATGATGTCGTCCACCTCTTCCGTATAGAAAAGTATTTCTGGGACTATGAAAATATCCCGGTTGTGTAATCAACTGTGAAAAATAGGAAAATTTTACATGAAACTTTTTTCAAAGTACAAAACAAAAACAAGGAATATTTTTTATAAATTATGCCAAGCATTTTTTTTTAAATCTGAAATCTCAAGAGATATGAAATTTTATGAAATTTACCCGACTACACGGTTTTCGTAATTCTAGGCCGTCTTGTTTTGTATCGATGAATTCATAGTAAATTTTAAATTTTAATTGGTCACTTATTGTTCCGCCTTCTGTGCGTGATTCTGAAAGTGGGAAACAAAATTTTAGGATATACTATTGTAAATTATTGTAAAGTTTTAAAGACGGATCAATATGATATTATTTTAGCTGTGATTTTAAATATTTAATTTTTAATTTACTGATAGTCATTTGGTTTGATGTGGAAGTGTAAGACTCTTCCCGATTGCAAGGCCGAGAATGATTTCGATTGATTCTAAATTCACAACTTCGAAGTGTCTCTGTGTGATTATTGCATATTTTCAAGATGGGTAAAGCTTTTCCCTCATCTACAAAAAACAGGAAACCAAATCAATGAATAAAGTGAATGTGTAAAATTCAGAGGATATATTTGATTTTTTTTTACAAATTTCAAAGCTACCTTTGTTTGAATGTGGTCCATCATAAATGGACAAGTAGGTGCCATTGCAGTCATTTGAATGGACGTGATAATAGATGACCTGGAGCCAAACGAGTTCGTGACTGCCTCCTTGAATGTGATAAACACACTGAGTTTTAGTCGGAAGAGAATGATTCGGAGACTCCAAATAGCCGCTTTTATTGTACAAACTACTCGTTCGGAACACACAGTTGTGATTCTCCACATATTTGTTGGAATTTAAAGGGATGTGCTGAATCGTGGCGAGCATGTTAAAACCCTGCAAAATAATAAATTACACGCTATTAGATATTTTACATCTAAACTCTAAAAAGTCTAAATAGTAAAAAATTAAACCATTTTAAATTTTTGCTTTTTTAATAATTTTTCTCTTTTATTTTGTATTGGAATATAGAATTTTAGAACCACTCACTTGAATGGAATGTAAGGCTTGTTGCTCATCACTAAACAAATTAATTCCACTTGTGGTGAACTCGACAAGAAGTTCGTTGGAGCTGTATAGAAGAGAAAGAAAATATTATTAATCAAATTATATTATTCAAAATTCAAAGAGAGAGCTTAAAAAACTGTACACAATATCAAAATACAATAATGAAATTGCTGCTGCTGAATATTATTGAAATTCATAATGCTGAAAGATGGAGAGAAATACTATGAGAAGAAACGTACGAAGACGTGATATTCCATGGAAATTTCCCACTGCCACAAACACTCATTAAAATGGGATCCCGAATGGTGTAGCCGTCGTAAACGGTGAGAGTGTCCACACAATCACTTTTAAAATTTTTACTGTTGGAGAAAGTCAAGTTCCTCTGATGTCGTGACTGGATGTTCAAGTCCAGTGTTTGTAGATTTATGACGGAGTGGTAGTCCATCATGTTGGGAGTGTTGTGGTGTCGAATGGCGTAGTAGCATGTGACCTAAGTGATGAACATTGACATGAACATTTTAAAATTCCATATAATATTTTAAAATCATAATATTTTTTAGTTTTAGATTTTTAAGGACCGTTTTAATTTTTATAGTTGTTTGTTTGTAGTTTGTAAGTAGAAAAATAAAAGTATTTTACATTTCGCGGGTACAATCCTGGATAATTTGGAGACTGGAGTGAGCACCTACAGACCAGACCACACAAGGAGTATTAGAGTTAGAATTAGAATGAAAATATATCCATCTTTAACTTTATTTCCCCTTCTTCACTCTCCACTCTCCATTCCCCATGCTCCATTCCATTTACATCATAATGACTTTTATTGCTCTTTTGTTCTCATTATGGCTTTTTTATGGTGAAAGATAAGAAATAAGAAATAATTAAAGAGGATCGTAAATCCTACACCGTAAAACAACAAGGGAACGGAACGGAATGGAGAAAGTAGAATGGAGAAAGTAGGAACAAAAATTAATGCTGCAAGTTCTCAAAGTTCAAGTTTCAAGTTGTTTCAAGTGGAGCTGAAAATTTAGATGGAGATTTACTCGTTATTTTGCTATTTGCTATTAAATTACTTTTCTTTGTAGCAGTCATTAAAGAGGAGACTGCAGGGAGTGCCCAGAAGGAGGTTTCCTCGGAAGAATCCATCTCCATACCGCACCACCGCCTCCTCCTTGCCAATGAATTTGAAGGAGAGTTTAAAATCAAAATTGTATTGACTCTCCATCTCCTTGGTGACAAAGGTGAGGATGAGTCGATCCGACTCGGAAAAATATGGTTTATTTATAAAGCTGTAGTGACAAAATTCACTGTAAATCTGTCGTTCCGGCTCCTGAATAATTAATTTGGTATTTTCACAGTTGAGAACTTCCTGTTCCGGTGATTGTTTGGCAAGGAAAATGGAATTGAACTTGAGTTGAATCAAATCACCGTTCACACCTCCCGCAGCCACAAAGGTGAGGACACAGGTGAAAGAGGATTTACTCGGTTGAGGATTATGCAGTTGGAGGTTGTACGTGGAAGATTTGACACCTGTGTCAAAAACACAAAGTCACAAGTCAACAAATTTATTAAGGTTTCATATCATTTTAATTTTTAATTCAAACAACATCTTACTCATTTCTCACTACATAATTATTCCTTCCTTTTAAATAAATAATAAATGAATAAAATACATGAAACATCAAAAAGACATCATTTTCAATGACATTTTTACCATAATAAGTTCGATTGCAGGCTGTCGGTTGAATTTTGAACGTCCAATGTAGAACACGGAACATGGAAATGCACATTAACAAAACAAACATGATTAAAAATACATGAGAGTGGCTAAAACATGATGGAGTGCTGAGGACTCGGAGGATTGAATTTAAAATCAAGTCATTTTTCCAGTTATTTCTTATTCCTTGTGCGTGTCAAATGTAGGATTTTTGGGATGTAGGATTTTGGAATGTGGGTGAAATGGAACAAGTGCAAAAGTACAAGTACGCAAAAGTAAAAGAACATGAGTTTGATACATAAAACATGAGTGAAAACCTCGTCATAATAAATAATAAATGTTGCAGACGGTCTGGTTTCTGTGTACTGTTTAAAAATTCAAGAGCTGTTTTAAATATTTAAATGTTTCTCTTCATCTTACATCTTAGATCTTGTACTTTTACTTGTACTTTTAACTTTTACTTTTGACGTTTGATGTTTGACTTGTGACTTTTGACTTACCGGAACAATGTCTTGGTTCGTCTGAACTATCTTTTTCGCCACAGTCTCGGACTCCGTTACAATATCGATCGATATCTATACACCGGCCATTGTCACACTGAAACTCACTGATTTTACACGAGGTGGAAGAGGAGGAGGACGAGGCCGAGGCGGAATAGACAAAATCCGATTGGAGTAATTGGAGTAATTCCACCACCAACACAATAATTAGTGGCAACATTATTATTTATTCCAACCTAAACGGAGAAAAACCAAACCACACCCTCGCACCAATTAAATTACATCAAGTCCCAAGCGCCAATTCTCAATATACAATCCACAATCCAAAGTTCACAGTGTCAACTCAACTCTCAACTGCCAACCAAAATAATAAATAATAATAACACTGACTCTGACTCTGGCACTGGAACTGACAGTGGCAGTGGCACGGGCACCGTCAACAAAAACAATTATATAGATGTACACAAAAATACATGGAGAATCCGAGTCTAGAGTCTCTCTATTTAATACACTGCACCGAAGTTGACTGTGTGTGTTCTCGTAGAGTTCCGAGTTGAGAGTTGTGATTATGTACAATGTTCAATGCACAGTGTACAGCGATGCTGGCGACTTTCTTTATTTTATCTATCTACAATCTACATGGATTCATACTGCCGCACGTACAGATTTGATAGTTGTGTGTGTTGTATATATTTGGATATTTGGATATTTCCAGATATGTCTTGTGTGTGCTGTTTGTTCTGTGTTGTACATGTTTTTCTTTTCTTCCAGATTTCTTCCTTTTCTCCTTTCTCCTTTCTGCTCCAGCTCTCGCAGCTCGAAGCTCGCAGTTTGGATTTTGGAGTATGGAGTTGCGAGTTTTTGGAGCTTGGAGTTTGGAGTCTGGATAAATATAAACACAAATAGAAGACGGCGGTTACTCAATGCACTGGATGTTGGATCTGTAGATTTGGAGATTGTAGATCCCAGAGGATTCAACATCCAAAGCAAGCCCAGCCAAATCCAACCAAACCAAACTAGACGAGACCAAATTGGACTGAACTGAACCTTGGAAGGTAAAGAAGAGTGAGTGAGTGAGCAAGCAACAGCCCACAGCACTAAGCACTAAACAGAGTAGTTCACAGTAAACAAGAGATTGAAAGAGGTGAGAGAAAAAAACAAGTCAGACCACACTCGCCACACGTACAGATTCACACTGAACTCTGAACACTGAACAGTTTCTCTCTCAAAATATAAAATATATATTCTTTCCTCCGCTTCTCTTTCTCTCCTTTTTCTCCTCTTTCTCCTTGGTTCCAATTGAAAAACAGTGGATGAACATGCAATGCGATGGAAGAGTGAAGAGTGAAGATGGAAGACTGCAGACAAAGGGACGAGATGTAATGAAAACGGAAGGAATGGACAAGACAAAAGTAGATGTAGAAATGAAAGCAGAGTAAACAGTACAGTACAATTCCAAGCTCCAAGTCAAAGTCAATGTTGATGTGAAAGTCCAAGTGGACGCAAGTTATAATAAATAGAAAGTAGAAAGTCGTGGAATGAAAAGGTGAAAATTATTATTATTATTATTATTATCACTGTGCTGATGATGATGATGATGACTGTTCTCCACTTATAAAACTTTGAAGGAGGACACGCGATCCACTTTCACTCTCATTTTCACTCACTACTCACACAACTTTTGGTCATATTCTCCCTTTCTCTTGCTTTTGCTTTGGCTCTCTATTGTGTATCACACATGTGTCGTACATATAATATGGAATGTGTTATACCTCGTTTCACTGCACTGGTTATAACAATACAAGTCCGAGTTTTAGCAGTAGTGTGGAAAATAATAACATTGATGATGATGATGATTACACTGATAATATTTTTCCATGTCCGCAATCCACAATCCACAATGTCTGTGAGGATTTTTTCAACTTGTACATAAATTCTCGTCTTCTCTGCTCCAACTCGACCGAGAGTTTTTTTTGGCTGTCTGTTTGTCTGTCTATCTGACAAAATGAATGAGTGACGGGCTGACTCGCTCACTCTATGTGTTGTGACTGGGCTGAGTCTAGAATCTAGAATCCAGAATCCAGAATTTAGAATCTAGAGTTAAGAGTTTAGAACGTAAACGTGAACGGTGGACGAGGAGAAAATGAAAAATGAAAACAGGAGAACGTGAAAATAAGGTGAAAGTAGGAATTGTAGAGAATATAGAATATAGAATTGAGAATGTGAATATGAATGGGAACTGGATTGAGAAAAGGGAAGAAAACAAAAGATTTATGGAGCAATTGCAAGTTGGTAGTTGGAGAGAGAAATGTGTGAGTGTGTGAAAAAATCCGGTGTGAAAGATTGAAAGAGTGAAAAGTAGAGAAGGAGAGAGAGAGAGGAAGAGAGAGTGAAAATGTGAAGAAATGTTTTGAAAAATTTATGTCGATTGTATTTTATTGATTAGTTCAACTTGGAGTTTGGAGTTTGGAGTTTGGAGCTCAACTTGGAGTAGGAGTTGGAGTAGTGTACTGTTTTGGGTTTTGGACTTAGACGTTGGAGTTTGGAGTAAAGTTGGAGTTTGGAGTTGGATTTGGTACTGCTGCTGGTACTGGATACTGGAGTTTTAGTTGGAGTTTGAGCTGGAACTGGAGTTTTGCTCAAGTTGGAAGTTGGACCACACACTCACTCACTCACTCACATCCATGAATGCATACGGGCATATTGTACATACTACATACACGTACAAGGTACAATGCTCTGTGTACAGTGTTCAGTGTTTAGTGTACAATGTGCAGCTTGAGATGGAGATAGGTGCATTGGAGCATTGGAGCATGGATCCATGCATACACTTTACGACAGTACACCACACTCCACACTCGCCCACATCATCTATATCTTATCCACTATACACAATACACTTTCACAACTACAGAGAGAGAGAGAGAGATGGAAGACCTATGAAGAAAAGGAGAGGATAAGAAGAGAGGCAAAAATATCCAATATACACACTCACACACACACACACACACTTACACCGGGCAAATACATGTATAGATAATAATAAGGAGAAAAATATAGAATATAGAATGGAGAATGGAGAATGGGGAATGGAGAATGGAGCATAGAGGGAAGAGAATGAACAAGAAGAAGAACAGTTCAGCGAACCACCGAACGAACCTCAACGAGCGAGCCGAGCCCGAGGAGCGGCGGCAAAGAGGTAAAGAAAGAGAGAGGGAGAGAGAGATTTCTGCCAGGAGCTAAACCTGAAGGAAGTGGAGAAAGTACATACATGTAGAATGTAGAACGTAGAAAGTGGCAACGTCTCTGCTCTCTTCTTTCTGTTTTGGTCTGGTCTGGTTTGGTCGGGCACTGGCGTCTATACTCTATAATGCACACCGTATACTCTATACACTGTACATTGTACAAATTCCACCGGTTCCATTCGTAAAGAGGGGAGGAGACTGGAGGAAATCCGATTTTCCATTTTCCAAACTTGGCTTCATCTTCTCGTGTCTCGTGTGTGTGTGAGATGGCATCCCATTGAACAGCACTTAATGCACTTCTCCTCACTAATCAAATACGCTACTTCTTCTTCCTCCTTGCTCCTTGCTCCTTGCTCCAAACTCCTTACTCGCTCTAGTTAGAACCAGAACCAGAACCAAAAACTGGAACTACAAACTGGAAACTAGAAACCAGAAACTGGAAACTGTTAACTCTGCGTTGGGAATTTCATTTCTCAAGTCTCGAGTCTCGAGTCACAAGACAAACTTTGGCCATATTCATAATGTATAAAACTACTAATAGTAAACATACGCTCCTTGTCTACTTTCTGCTCTGTACGTTCCCCGTTCTTGCTAAAATGTACATTTTGTATTTACAAGTTGGATCATATTTCATACATCTACGACTTGTCGTTACATTTTACGGTATCACATTGGCTGCATTCTGCATTGTATATTGTGTACCTAGTTGATAGTTGATAGTTGAAGCTTGAAGCTCTCTGTATTTAGTATTTAGTATTTAGTATCTGGAATCTGTGATAGAATCTGGATACAATCTATACACGTTTTCATGGCATGGTGAGCACTGAATACTCAACATTTTACATGTATGTTCAACGCTCAACGCTCCACGCTCAACACAGAACAGAGAACATGAAATACGATAGAAAATATAAAATACATAACAAGTGAATTGTGAGTACTTTACTGTTTACTCTTTACTCTTTACCATTTACAGGAAATGGAAAACCAATGTCAATTTAACACACGTGGGGAGAGAAAGAGGGAAAGTACATGAAACATGATACATTGATACATGAAAATACAGCATTTTGTAGTGAGCATTGAAAATTGAGCCTGTTACACTTGGCTCACTTTTACTTTTACTTTCACTTTCCTCTCTTCATCATTCCTGTTCCATGTTTCGTGTTTCCTGTTTCATGTTTAGGCCCAGCTCAGGAACATTTGAGTTTTGAACACTTCTTGTGGAACATTGAACATTGAACAGATGTAACCACAAAATTAGAAGGAAAAGACACAGCGGTGGATGACGGACTAAAAGAGAAAGAGAGCCGACTGCCTGTTCATTGTTCAGTGTTCATTGTTCAATCATCAATTATCGGTACACATGTTTAAATGGCATAGTGTGTGTACTGTAAGCTGTATTCTGTATTATAATCAGTAATCAGTAATCAGAAATGAGTAACATTGAAGAACATGCATAAAAAAGTAGCATGTAGAAAACAGAGGAGAATCAAGTATCACCACTGCTCTGCTAGTGGCATTGTCATTGTCACTGTAGCTTGACTAGCTCCAAGCTCAATGCTGGATACTTCAACTTGCCGGAAAATCGAAAGTTAACCGGAATTTGATAAGGGCTTCACATTCACCGTTCTTGACTTGATTCAATATTCATTCACTTTTATCTCTCTCTCTCTCTTTTCTACAACGTACTGCCGATGGGCTTTCATTTAGTCGCTTCTTGTTTCTCTGTCTCTTTCGCTGTGTGTTTATATTGTATATTGGCATTGTTTCTCAATGTACATTGTACATTGTTCAATATCTTCAGTGTAAATTTCCTTTTCTTTCACTCATCTCCGATGAGGAATAAATGTTTCGAGTTTTGAGGTTCAAGTTTTGAGCATATCAACTGGTCTACCGCCAACTCTTTACATTCCACACTCTACAGATACAGAAACAAATTAAAAATTGAACTGCATTTGTATTTGTGAATTTGGTGTGAGCCGTGAAGAGTACTGTCTCTTGTATCTCCAATTCCGCTTGAGTAGTTTTAATCAGCGGTAGTAAACATGTAAAATAGAGAAGAGGAAAATGAGCAGAGACAGAACATTTATAACAATGCATCGATGCGTACAAAAACATTGAACATCCAACATGCCAGATTCTCGATCATTTGCTATTTTCTACGTTCAATGTTCTGCGACTCTTGAATGTAGAATACTGAATGGTCTCCTTGAAATTCAACAATAATTATCATTCTTGTTCTGACAATAGCCTTCACTCAATAAGAAAAAAAACAAGAGATCCAGTTTTCCCATTTTCAACAGATATTTTTGGCAGATATTTTCGGCATTTATTTTCGGCAGCTATTTTCGGCATTTATTTTACTCATATATTTTCGGCACCTATTTTCGGCATTCATTTTTGGCAGATTTTACTGGCAGATATTATTGGCAGATTTTATTGGCAGATTTTATTGGCAGATTTAACTTGCAGATTTTATTGGCAGATTTAACTTGCAGATTTTATTGGCAGATTTAACTGGCAGATTTTATTGGCAGATTTTATTGGCAGATTATATTGGCAGATATTTTTGGCATATGTTTTTGGCAGATATTCGTTCATAACTGAAAACGGAGGTTTCCAAACTGCAACCTGGAAAAAATTGAAGAAAACGCCCAACCAGCTTAATGTTTGACATTTTTTGTGGTGTGTGGTGTTTTGAGTGTAGTGGTTGTATGTTTAGGCCTTTTCTGGTTCCGTCTGATGTTGTTAGGACAATTTGATCCGGTGCTATATTATCAAGTCTCAAAACATCCGGCCTGCTGCTCAGGGTTGCGCAAACCTGAAAAAAACGCCCACCAAGCTCGTACTTTGTCTGGTATGTTTGGTCCTGTGTCGTGTTTTGGGTTTAGCGCTCGTACTTTTTCTGGTTCTGTTTAAAGTTTTTAGGACATCTTGACCCATGGAAGTTTGTTCAAGGCTAAAAACAGAGGTTTCCACACTGGAACTGTGAAATTTTTTTTTAAAAACACCGAATTCTTTGCCTCAAATTTTCGTATTAATTTTAAACGGC
This sequence comes from Sminthurinus aureus, assembly GCA_034698265.1. NCBI lineage: Eukaryota > Metazoa > Arthropoda > Collembola > Symphypleona > Katiannidae > Sminthurinus > Sminthurinus aureus. The sequence goes on along the minus strand of JAQGBH010004456.1, from coordinate 1,260 downwards.
GTCGAAGTTGTACAACTTTTCCCCAAAGATTTGCACTCAGTTTACTAGAAATTTCAAAAGGTGTACAACAAATTCGAGCACAGTAGATACTAGACCCCTGTGCACATGCGCTGCAGATGCTAGAGCTCGTTTTGACTAGAAAACACTTATGGAACACCAGACAATTAGATACTTAGACCTCCTGCGCCCATTCTCTCCTGTACATTAAAAGTGAGCTCAAAACTACTACTGATTGTGAGCGACTAGGGACTCTCCTACTAAGTAGTTGGCGTAAGAGTCGCCTTCCAATTTCTTGTTTCTTTACTTTTTATTTTTTGTGGATGAAATGCAAATCCTTTTTTTTATCATTGCTGTAAATGTAATAATGATTAAAAATACGCTCAATTTAACAACGGGTTAGATTTACATAAAGTATGTATGATATTCATGTAGGTTATAGGTTATATTTTTTTCAAAATGTATATACATTGTGTACAGAATAATATATTGATGTACAAAATAAAAACTAAAAAATATTACTATACTCTAGTATATAAATACTATATTTAGTATGTGTTACGAATTTATCTCTTTTTTACAATTTTAGGCGAGTAAAAATGTAACACTGATATAGGTTATAGGTACATTCTAATTCTAAATTATTATGAAAGATTTTATACACAGATTTAAGCATAAAATATATTAAGTATTATAGTATTTCTATAACTTATGACAGCTATTTTTAAAAAAAAAAACATTTATTACTCAAAAGGTTTTTAGAAGTAAAAATAAAATTCTTGTTGTATGTTACCCATCATAATATGTAGGTTTTAGTTTTGTAGTATATCAACACATTACTGCATATTTACAGTCACATTTTTTACATTTGTTATTATTATTATTATTTAGCATTCTTATCTCGATTCATCTAAAACGGTTTAGAATTTATGGTTTCCACAGTTTAAGAGTTCCATCCTCGTCAGTCATATGTACATATTAAATTTTGACGAGGGTGATGAGCGATACCAGTAACATTAATTTCATGGACCTATATTACAAAAAAAACAAGTAGATATGTTACACAAATTGGGATAATATTATTGGTTTTCTTTTTTCTGGTATACAAATTTTTATGCAAAAAGATTTATGTAGTATAAATAGTAGTTTATATTTTTACATTTATTACATTCATCATAATTACCTTAATTTGTAGAAAAGCAGTACAAAACCATATCTTCACCAACACAATAAATCCATTCTCCTCTTGGTGAAATTGCACAG
>JAQGBH010004455.1:0-16722 GCA_034698265.1 Sminthurinus aureus | reverse complement strand
CCCCCCCCCCCCCCCCCCTCACACATAATTAATAAAACATTTTATGAATAACGTTGTTGTTGTTGTTCTAATAATATATTATTGTGGTTGTATTTTTTATGTATATATATTATGTATGTCACTTTTGTATTATAGATAATTGTCATGAACAAGGAGAAAAATCAAATTATGCAGCCCAGTCTGTATCTGCAGTACTTATGATGGTTTTACAATATACATCTAGTTCAGGTACAAAAGAAATGTGTATTTCAGTAAAAAAAAACCTATGTATTTAAATATATAATATATTACGTTATTTTGTGAAGATTAAATTATGAAAGTGAAAAATCTGACGAGGTGCATTTAAAGTATTTTAATAATTATTACATATTTTCTGTTTAAATATGTCTTATTTTTGTAGAATATCACTGCCAAATTATGGAATGCATAATGAGTTTCAAGGTAGTTTTAATTTACATTATTTTATTGGCGTATGTTATGATTATATTATAATACTTAATACTTAATAAGGAATATAAATAAATTCATAAAGTAATGTATATATATATACACATTATATTATATCAAAGAACAAAGTAAAATTGACACGATTATAAACACTCTACGATGTTCATGATATCTGTCTCAAACGTATTATCATTATAATAAATAATAATAATGTGTCATTCTTTGTATAAAAAAAATTCAAGCGTGATGCCGTCAAAGATGTTTTCTGTGTAATTGCTTATGGAACACTTGAATCCAGAAATGTTGCTATAAATTTACTTGTATTTTACTGGCCTCATCTTAATCCTACTTTATACGATAGACGAAGTATTAACTTCAAATTCAACGGTATGTCAATAAAATCGAAATAAGTATATATATATAATATATGTATAATAATTGTATCATTTATCATTTAGTATGTTTAATATATATATATATATATATGTGTGTGTAGTATGTAAAGTACACATTTAGATTGTGTTGGAAAATATTTTCTCCTTTCGTGGAATAAACTTCAATTTTATTTATTATTGTTATTGTTATTTATGTACGTAATCCAAAAAAAAGGTTGGAAAGTTCCCTCATGCAAAAGTGAAATGTGTAGTGTAAACAATTCTGGAGGGAATGCAGATGCCGTAAAAATATGTCTCGATCATTCTATTGGGGTATCATTAAGTCCAGAGAATCCTCCTCCATTATTCCTTTGTCAAGAATGTGCAACAAGGCTTCAACATGAACAGCCAACTGCTGCTGATCATTTGTATGATGTCCTCCAACCTGTTCAACAGGTCCCAATGAGTTGTGAAAATAAACTCAATTGTCGTTCAACAGAGAAAGCAGCTTCAGCCATTTGTTTTTCTGCTGAATGTGCAAGTTATAATGCAAATCGTCCAATCCGATATTGTGCACAGTGTCATTCAATAAGACATAATAATCGACGAGGAGGTGATCATGTGTATCATCTTTGTCTACAAAGCCCAGTCAATTCAGAAGTTGAACTTTTAAATTATGAAGTTGAAGCTATTGTGAGGTATAGTACTTTTTGACTACTTATGTATAATATATTATTATTATACAATATACTTACACAATACATATATATACACAACATATTCCTTTCTTTCTATGACATAAATGCAATTATCTAGATGAAAAAAAGGATAAACATACACATTGAATATGTTGTATGGATCAAGTATTTTATTTATTTTTTTTGCTTTTTTGCTTAGTTTACTTCTTGAAGCCGAACCACTAAGCACAAGAGGTGGTACAAAAGAGTCTTTGGATCAGCAAACTCGGCTCAGACTTTTTACAGATGGTAATCCATGAATATATTACATACATCTCTAAAAACATTTATCCATGTTTGTATGTTTTCCTTTAATCATTACAAACTTCAATAATAATTAGGGTATGAATATAAAAGTTTTATTTTTTGTTTCATTGAATATTGATTGCTTTATACAATTCTGTAATGATAGAGTTTACTGATCCAATCCCACTTGAAGAACGACGTTTGATGGGACGTTATGGGATTTGGCTCCTAGTTACAGGTCAGTATTAATATGTTTATTGTCTAATTTTGAAACTATTATGTTGTAAATGTTGTACAAGTTTAAAAGATGTTTTGACAATTTTGAATAATTGATATTACATATATTCTGGTTATTATTACATAACAAGATACATTTAATATAATATAGAATTTCTCGACACTAAATAATTTGTTGTTTAAAATGAAAAAAAACAAAACAAAGGTTTTAACCCAGAAGAAGTCATCCCAAATGACGTTCTTGGTCGACTTCTATCGGTTCTTTTCCAATGGTTTAATACAACTGCTTTACTTGGAGATGATCCAAATGCAAATGCATTGGAAAGATTAAAAAGTGATGTTGTATGCCCTTGGCTTCGTCGAGTTGTCAAAACAAACTTTGACACTTTTGTTTCATGTTTACTACCTCATCCACCAGAATTTGCGAGAGTTGGAGGGCATTGGTAAACATTTTTACTCTATATATTATGATAATATTTTTTGATTCTTTTATATTATAAAAATGATCATAAGGAGAATTTCGTTGCTGAAACATTTTAACTAATACCATATCAAGAGAAATGAAAATTGTGTCTAAAATCTTTTACAAATCTGATGTATGATTTTTAGGGATGTAATATCATCAAGGACGTTCCATTTAAGAGAAGGATTCAATCGCTTGTTTTGTCTCGTTCCATATGAAGTTATTACGCCGGATATTTGGAGTCAAATTATGCCAAACTGGATGGAATCTATGGCATCTGAAGTTCCGGAAGAGGAGATGTCCGATCTGAAGGTTATTTTGAGGTAAGTATAATTAACTCTCTCATGTGTTGTTTTATATTATAATCCTACTATATTGAACCCTAATTTAATCAGTATATATTCATAAGTAGTGACATGCGTCCTCTCTATATGGAAGGAAGAAATTATCAGTAATCAGTTATTATTATTATTATGATATTGAAGCAGAATGCACTGATGTAAAATTTTACATCACTGCATTTGCATCAACACTGCTGGAAATAAAAAAGTACACGGATCTTTACTTGACAATAAGCTCCCCTTTCTACACACTATGTACAATGCAATGTTGTAGAACTTTAAACAATGCATTTCGCTTCATAACAATAATTATTATTGATTACTGATAATTTCTTCCCCACATAGAGGATGAAAGTCACTACTTATGAATATACTGATTAAATTAGGACATAAATTGTAATAATGATGTATTTTGTATTTTTATTGTTTTCCCCCTGTATCAATAATAGGATGTACTATACTAAACTGATAAAAATATTACATTTAAATACGTTGAAGAATATAATGTATGGTCATTGTTGTTAATGGTATAATTGTTAAAAAAAAGTATGTCCATAAACTTTGATTCTTAACAGCAAAGTAATGGATCCAGAAATGAATCCATTAGGATTTGATGCCCGTCAAATGTATCAATTTATAGCCGTAAGATTTCATCAGACATCTCACAAAGTCAAGGAACAAGCTCTTAGGTGGCTCCAGGTAACTTTTTAGTATTTTAAACATTAAAATAACAAAAATTATAGTGTTTATATTACACACACATTTTCCTGTACATTGTTTGTACATAGTAGTTTTATATGCTGCATAATGAATATATCCAACAAAAAAAAGTAACAGTTTTAGTATATAGTCTAGTAGAGTACTCACAATATTATGACTATTTCTTCTAGATAATAAAAGTTCTATTCATTTTATTTTAGGTGCTCTCAAAACTGGAAATTGTAATTCCTTTATATTTTATTTTCTCCGTCTTCCGTGAAGGAATTCGAGCAAAGCATATAGAAAAAGTTGTTAAACGTGGAAGTGTATCGGCATCTGACGGTGGAATCAAGGATGTTATTTGTGAGAATTCGTTGTTTGTTTTTAGTAGTACAATATAAATATAATAAAATACATAGTTTCAATTCCTATATTTTGATGAGAATTAAAATTCTCCAATGTGTATTTTTTTTTATCTAGCCGCTATATGTCAAGATGATTCTCGTAATGCCTCTTCGTTGTCTGATGAAGAGGAAAATATAGCTTTGCATACAGAACAACAATCGGATAGTGATTTGATGCTATCATCATTTATTTTTATGTTGGATATTATTCTTAAACAGGTAAAATTCACATTTCCAAAAAAAAAAAAAAACAAATACCGACTTGAATGTGTCTGATTTGTAATTTGTTTCTTGTTTCTTAAACATATGAGAGAGTATAACAAAATTCTTAAATAAATAAATACATTTCAGCTTGAACTACAAGAAGTGGAACAACACAAAGGTAAGTATATATATTAATGCCTCTAGTGTACACTGTACACTATTATATATCATACATACTATTATGCTTAATGTAGTGACTAGTGACATACAAAATACAAAAGGTAACAATTGAATTGATCTCTAATAAATAATGAATACAAATAATTTCCCTATTCTAAACATACAGGTTTACAAACTCTTGTTGCGAAAGACGCCATGATATTACTTCACAACATGGTGGCAATGCCTTGGCCAGGGAAACATACTTGTCATCGAAATCAAGAATGTCAATTTTGTGAAATGTCTGTTCTTTGGTACCAATTGGCATTGGAAATTGTACAGAAACTAGCACCAGAAAAACCTGGCATAGAGCCAGATGTAAGTTACTATGTATTGCCTAAAATATGTCTTATACATGATTAAAGTCATTTTTATAGTCGTAAAAACTGTTTTTACGACTCTATAATGAAGGGATTTTTAATTTTTTGGTAATTTAAGACAAATTAATAATTACTATGCATCTAATACTACTTATGACGTACTTTATGTTTCGTCGTCTTTTGAGACAGTGAATGTTCTGACAGTACTTTTGTTTGAAAAAAAGTTCAAATAAATATCTTCTTCTCATCCTAGGTTGTCACAAGTCCTGATGGTGAATTTGGGAGTAAGTCCTTTCCAGAAACTGACAAGAAATTGGAAGTGAAGACAGAAACAAAACCATCTATTTCACCAAAGGTTAGAAATAAAGAGTAATAAATAATCATTTTAAAATTCAATTGTGAAAATTAAATAACTATGACCAAGGCCTTTGTTTAAATTTATCCCTATTTCGAAAACTTGCCTTGATATAATATGAGAGATAAATTTTAGTCAATATTTTTAGCAATACTAAAGAGTAGTTGTACTAACAAAAAACGTATATTATACTAGCTGATATAGCATAATATTATAAATAAATACTTAAACATAGACATTTCTCTCTTTTTCTCTATCTGTTTAAAATTATAGCAAAGTGAAATGGGATTAGAAGGTATCATTGTGAATATGCCACAGGTATTCGTTTGTTCTTTAAATTTAAATTTTAATATTTTGCAAATCCCAATAGTTATTATTATTAAGAGTTTCTACACATTATGTATATTTACACATGTAAAACTGTATCTATCAACGTGCTTTGTTGCAATATATTATATATATATATAGATTTTGACAGCAACAGTAGAAACAGTGTCAGAACTAGATTTGGCTCCAATTATGCCTTCCGAAAAAGTTGTCAAAGCGGTCGCACGAGCTGTAACGATTACAGAATCTGAAACAGGTAATATTATAGCTTTCAAGTTGTCAAACATTTATGTAATACCATTATCTACTACGTAAACTCAAAATTTCCCTACCTTATCTACAAATGGGTGCGAACACTTGTTATGAAAACAAACATATATATAATATAAATATAATATTTAAAACATGCATACATGTGTGTGTATATTTTAATTCCAGCAAGTGCCACTGCCCATGTCTCCTCTGCCTCAGCAACATTAATTATGAATGAAGAAGGTGGAATAAATGGGCAACAGGAACAGATTGGAAAAGATTTTTGGATAACAAGTGTTGGAAAGTTCAAATTTTCCATTGACGAACTTCCACCGTATCTTCAATTCACCTACGAACTTTTAAAGGTAAAACCCTATGTATAGGTAGACAATTCGTAATGTGTGATTAACCAATTGTACTGAATAGTTCATACTTGTATTGAAAATTTAATAAAACATTTCTGATACATTGCTTTCCATATTTATATTTACGTTACAATATTCTTTACTGAAAAGTAATTTTTATTTTCCTTGTAAACAGAAAACACCGGATGAGGAGGACTCCGAACTTCTATATCATCTCTTAAAATGTCTAAAAATTCTATTTCTACATGGTGAAGTAATGCTCAAAGCTTCAAAAGATCATCGAGGTTTCCTTATATGGTGTCAAGAGAATTTACTGATTAAAAAGTATGAAATGTTACAATTCAATAATAATTATTATATGGTTATTGGTTTCGGGGAGGTGAAAGTAAAAAATCATTTAAGTATAAGGAAACTGACAGAAATACCATTTATGAAAAATTGTTAATGAACCCCTAATTTCATAATTATGTAAAAATCGTTTGATTTATGCCATTTTTGTTTTTTTTTAGCTTGTGGGAACTAATGGATGCCGAGTATAGTCAAATATGTGAACAAGCGGTCCCAATTCTATTACATTGTATTACACTTCCACAGGGTTCCGATGTATTCTGGAAATTGATAGAAGAAGATTTTCATAGTCCAGACTGGAGGTGTAGATTTACAGCTGGTGCGTTTCTTTGTTTATTTATTATTTCTTTTTAACTGTTATGTCCATACATAACCTATAACGCGTAACTTTTAAGTAGTCAACAGTTGGACAAAGTTTGGTTTAAAAAAATAACGTAAAGTCATTATCCTTGTTTACCATAAAATAACATTTTCTGTATGCACACGTATGTATGTATAAAAAAGTTCATCAAATTCAATTTTTTTCTATTTTTAATAGTGGAAAGAGTTATCACTGTTACTCGATTTATGGACACTCATCCAGTTAGAAATAGCCAGGCTCTACAGACTGCCCTGTCAAATGCTTTTTGCTACGTCATTTCATCTTTAGATGACCCCCACGTGGCTGTTGCACAAAGAACGGCTCTCTATTTAGGGACAATTCACGACTCAGCAATGCAAAGTTTGCTCTACTGTTTAGAGTCTCAATTTGATACGGTTCTTATTGATCGACCAGTAATTCTTCAATCACTTTATTTGCTTTTGAATTCTGTGAGCGACCGGAAAATCCTTCGTTGGGATTTTTTTCTCAACTGCTTTGACACACTCTTCATTGAAGCTCAAATGAATTTGGAACGAAGTGGAGAAGTCACATTCCTTCGAGATTTTAAAAACTATGATAATTCAATGGATCACTTTGTCAAAAAACTGAATCGAGTTCAAGATGCATTATACAAAAGTGAATTACCACAAGGTGCTGTTGGATTAAAAACACTCTATTCAAGCTTGGGGAAAAAATGGCCATACAAAAGAACCATGTCTGCTCCAGCAGCTGGATTTAATTTTAAACATGATAAAGAAAAATATTACTGCCGGCAATCTTCAGCTCCTGTTTTAAAAAGAAAAGGTTCTCGTCATGGTCTAGATGGGCACATTCATAGCTTACTTAATATGGATGATTCCCACTTGAATAATTTTCTTCCTCGACTAGTGGAATTTGAAGAGTCTGATAAAGATACTATACATCTTCTTGTTTTCCTTTTTATGCAATTCCTTTCAAGATACAACAGAGGGGTTAGTGTTCAACTAAAATTTAATATTATACTAAAATAAACTAAATAAAACACTTTATACATCGCTCATCATGTACATCAACAATAAACAATGAAATATTAAATATTATATATGTACATTTGAGGTCAAAAATGATTAATTACTATTATAATTTTCAATTTCCATTTGCTTTCGTATTAATTTGAAATATTATAATAATTGTTTCACAGCCAATTCCAAGTGATAATAAAGCTCTTGCGCGGACTCAACTCACAGTGATACGTCATGTGACAATGCTGCTTGGTTACAATCCACAAGATAAAATTTTCTTTCTTAATCCTGGAAGACTTCGCAGCTCTCCAGTATTCCACTCTTTCCTTTCTAATCTTCCGCAAGTTCTTGATCAAAATTTCAGTGTGGGTGCAACTCTCGTCCCTCTCTCACTTACAGTACTTCATTATTGTCCAGCGCCGAATCGCGTTAGCGGCGGAAGATCTCATCCTGAAGTGTGTAAATTTTTGACCACTTAGATAATATAATATTTTACAGTTTCATAAAAAACACTGTTTAATAATAAAAATAATAATAGTTTTTTTTTACAGAATTTTGAATATTTTATATTTAAAAACGTTTAAAAAAACTATTACACTTTTACATATATATATGTATACTTTTTAATTTTTGAACAATTTAGTTTACAATATGGCTATTAGAAAAGCATGATCGAAGACACTGGTTATCTGCTTTGATCGTCGTTTTGTACAAGGTAAATTCATAATTTTTTAAATTTAATTTATACTTTATACTCTGTAGAAAATTTGCAAATTTGAGAAGCAGTTTATTTGCTGCTTTGCAAAGGTTCTGAAAATTTACAATGTTGCAAAAAAGAAGAAGAAGAAAATCAACTGATTTTTCGGTTTCAAAGTAACCGCCATTTTTATCTAGTTTATTCCTGAAAAATATTTTTATTTTTTTAATTTCCTTTTTTTTTATCCATATATAGTATGAGTATGCGACTACCCCGATTTCAACCCAAATTCAAACAGTGATTCGAATAGTTTTAAATACGCTGAATTGTATTGAGCATCGTTGTCGACCATTACCAGCGACGTTGATGTTAGATGAATCTAATCAAAGATCACGAGGTAAATAAACTTATAAAATGTATATATATTTACTTTGACATAATATATGTAGTACATCTGATTATACATTTTTGCATAACATTGTGTACATTTTCTTGATGTACAAGTATTTTGTTCTTGTTTTAAACCACGTATTGTCAAAAAACATGCCTCCTTTCTTGATATATATTTCCATTTATGCAGTGGTTGGACTTTTAGCATTTCCTCAAGCTTGCAATCTAACATTATTACTATAATGTAGAAGCTCATGAACTTGATTAAATGCTAAAAGTGTCATCTCTTTAATAACTATAGAATATTCAATGTTTTATATTAAAAAATATATAACATAACAAATAATTATGATGATGATGATGATTACAGATATGAGTCAGGCAACTTTGAATACTGGAGATTTAGAACATATTGTTGAACACGAAACACCACCGATGACACCACTTAGTATTCAAGCTGCACCAACGTCAACTGGAGCTGCACGAGAGCAAAGAAAAAGTGTCACTAGTATTTCCTCATTAAAACATGCGGTTAAATCTGTAGTTCGCCCAGGTCAAGCGGTGGATTCATTCGAAATGACGTATGTATAAGTACATGTCTTCAATTCTCAACATGTTAAATGTTTTATTACTTATCTGTACTACATGTACTATTATAATTTCTTTCTATACCCCTCTTTAAATAATGTCACAAAGTAAAAATAAAATAAAGGTAGTATTTTGGATTATGATTGCAGATCCTCTACAGAGACAGATGATATTGAGCCGGAGTTAGCAGCAATCCCAGAATCACCAAAATCTCAGGAGTCTGGAGAAGAGACGGTAATTTGTTTTGTTTTTCAATTTCCTAGCGACGTATTTTACTTCTAATCCTTAATGTACACAGATATACTATACATATGCATACAAAAAACCAAACTCATAAAAACTAGCATACCATAATAATGAATATTGTTGATAATTTTTCAGGGTTCCTGTCGTGATTTAGTAATAATGGAAGCACAAGAAATGCACCAACATTTACCAGTAGTATCAGCAGAATTACAAGTTGTAGAAGGTCTACAACCATTTCATTCTGTTGTTCAATCAGAGAGTGCTCGTGTTGTAGTACAACCTGCCAGTAGTGGTGGTGGTGGAGGAGGAAGTGCTCTAGCTGCAATCATGCAAGCAGAGGCGATGAAATCAAATAAAGGTGCTGGGCATTGGTTTTTAGGTGGAATGATTGGAGGTGGAACTATTGAACCGGATGCAAAATCCTCTAGTAGTTCAAGTAGTGGTAGTGGAGCGCGAGATAGAGCATTGGTTCCCAAAGCAGGATCCTCTTCAATAGCAGCAGCAGCACCAGATTTCCCCTGGCATTTATCTGTTCAAGCTGCTTTTCAAATTGCCAAAATCCCAGCACCACCATTAGAACGACTATTACCTGTAGGTCCAAGTTCAACAACACCTGCCATTTCCTCTTCTGTTCAACCATTGTCACCCACTGTCAAGAGTTTAGTGAGTCCATATGAATCACCAGAATCACCAATGTCCAGAATGGAATTAGGTCCGAGTTTTGAAGATCATGACGGTATGTTAACTGTAGAACCTTAGATATCATAGTATTATATGAACGTGTGTATGTATTACATTGTACTTTGTCTTCGGTGATTGATCATTTTTATATATTATATAATTATCTTGTTGCTTCATGTTTTGATTGTCTTTTTTTTGGGCGTCGTAGGTAAAACTATAATGCTCAGTCCGACGGTGAAGAATGATGATTCGAGTGCAAGTGACCATCCAGAATCAAATAACCAATTCCGATATTTTTCTACAAGTGAGAGTTTGGAAGAACAAACAACGGAATTAGAACGACCACCCATTGAGAGACTATTATCTCTTGGACAAATCAGTGACAAAGGTAAAAGATTTGACGTCATTTGAGAACATTCATTATTATATCGTAAACAAATGTTTGTATTTTATCATAAAATATATTGTACTAACCTATTGTAATAAACAATAAACTTTTATTCTCATAACTATTTCTTTATCTTCAGCTCCACCTTCTGTAGATGACCATCCAAAAGGATTACACAAAGCTGAAGTATTTTTTAATTACTATAACGTTTAAACTTTAATTCTAATCGTGTTTATCTTAATTTTACTGTTGTTAGCAGTCAAAGAAAGATAATGTATGTATACACAATGTATAATACGACGTGTTACTTGTATTATTAACTATAATAAAATAATAGCAATCAATATTATTATGTTTTATTAAAATTATTTCAAATTTTAGAGCTACGGTCGCGTATCACCAAAAAAATTAGTAAAACAACCTTGTATATTTGAACCTGATAATGTTTTTGAGAATAAGGGTCCTATACCTCAAAAACAACAATCACAGCAGCAACAGCAACAGGATGGAAAAACGGTGGCATTTGTGTAAGCTGAATTTTTTCCCGTTTTTAAAGGGATAATGTCTAAAAGTTAAAAAGGACAATAATTATAAATTATTATTATTATTAAACACTAAAATTATTTTATAAATAATACATATATCTATTTCAAGTCCTGTGGATCCTGCATTGCCTACAAGACATCATACATTGAAACAAAGTTCTCTTAGAGTTGGAGATGAATGTGTTCAAGAACGGTGTCAAGATTGTGGGGCAATAATAGAAGTTTATGGAAACGAAGAGCTTGGTTTGTGTATTGTGGCATTAGAAACTTTTATTCATAAAGAACCAGCTCTAGCAGCTCCTTTTCTTCCTGATATTATAAAATGTGCTACAAGGTATGTATAATATATTAAATACATGTTCATAAAACATAATATAACAAGGAATGTCCAAAAAATGAAAAAAACTACATTATGGTTGTCAACAGCATCATTTTGTTAGTTGTACACATTTTTAATTTTATAAAGCTACATATCATATTTTAATTGTACTTTTCATTTTTTTGTTTAAAATATAAAGAATTGCACTGAAACCTCTCTATCCCTGGCAAGCTGAAAGTAACATGTACGTTCCAAGCAGTGTCTCAAGAGTTGCTCATCAATTTTTAAGATGTGTTCTGCATCAATTAGGTAAATATAATATGTGATAATAAAGTGTAATGATAAAGATAACTACGAATCGTTAATTCTTTGTGGCAACTAGTTTCGAAGTGGTTTAATTTTCTTCATTAGGCCACTTTAGTGATGAAAGTAAAAATTTGTTTAAAAACTATTAAACTTGTCTTCACACATAATCATTGTTTCTTTCTTTTTTGTCTTTTTTTTTTTACTAGCTCCTTATGGAGTTTTTCTGCAGCTATTCCAAACGAAATTTCCAGGTAATTCGGTGATTCCAGTACATCTTGAATTTTCATTTCATTCATCTATTTAGTTATAAGATAACGTTGAGTACCTATTATTATTATTATTTAATGTATTTTAAGTATATATATTTTTTTACATGACACTAAATAGATCGTATAAAACAGGATGTATTCAAAGCTGTTTCTTTTGCTTTGACGGATTTTAATGAATTAAACCCAGTGGCTCCTCTCCAACTCTTATTCGAGGTAATTTTTGTATAAACAACAAAATCAAGAAATATTATTTTGGTTCAGTTGTGAGACAGAAACTTTTTTAGAGTTCATTTTTGTACTTTCAATATAATATTATTATTTATTATTATGCACAATACTATTTTACGATAGGGTTAAACTTATTACTTTAGTATGAATGCAGATGTAAGTTTAAATTGCTAAATGATGAAGAATTGATTGATTTTCCCCTTTTTTTTGAGTAGGCATTAAATTCCAAAAAAACATTGATAATGGATCAAGTTACTCCAGTTATCGACAATATGGCAACATATTTAGAATGTCTGCCATTGGAGACCGCATCAAATACTTGGAGTTCTGTCATTCCCTTATGTGAAGCATTCTTACGAAAAATTCTTCCACTATTAAATAGTAACAATAATATTAATTATTATTATTATTACCATTAACAAAAATTTATTATAATATTTTTTTTTTAGTTTTTATTTATTTTTATTTTTTATTACTTGGGAATGGGAAATTTTCTTGTCTTCACACATAATCATTGTTTCTTTCTTTTTTGTCTTTTTTTTTGACTAGCTCCTTATGGAATTGATGGTCTGTTGCGTTCGATGGCTTGTTTAATGGTACATTTTTTTGCAGACGTCCAGTGTAATATCTAGACTATATAATATGTAATATCTCATGAATCATGATGATAAAAACTATAAATTTTCTAATAAAAAATAAAGAAGTTCTAAGATGAACTTAAAGTACTTAATATCAAAGCTGCACAATGAAATGAAATCATATAAATAATTCAATTATTTATGCACAGGAGAAACATAAGTGGAGTATAATTAAATAATTCTTCTTTCTATTTCAGAAATTACCAGGGATTTCGAGTTTTAAGGTACGGGAAATTTTTATCTTATAAATCATAAAGTAAAATGCTTACCTAATCTAATATTTGAATAAACTTCGAGTTCATACAAGTATGAGCATAACTATATTATGTTTAATGTGTATTGTTGGGTATTTTTTTTTGTAGAGTATTCTGGATCCTTTTTCAAAAATTCTAAGCTACGTTATTCAAAATTGCGAACTAAAATATACAGCCCTAACGGAATTATGTCATTTGTGTCATCGAGGATTCATGAGGGTACTTTACTAGCTACTGAGTACATATCTTGAATCTATACATTTGAAATAAAATCTAACAAAAGTTGATTTATTTTTACACGTTTTTACATTTTCTTCTTCTTTTTTTTTAGGAAAGAGAAAAGCTATTACTAACAAGAGTAGCTGTTTTTGAGCTTGTACAAGCATTAAAGTTCAAGTCAAATATTCCAGATGCCAACTTTTTACTCCTTGTGACATTTATTTTACAGGTGAGAACAATAATAATATTGAATATGTACTTTGTACATCCTCGTATAAGTCTTGAAAGAGTTTATTTTTCTTTCTTTCATTCTGAAATGATTTTTTTTAAAAAAAAAAAATTATCCAATCAAGATTAGAGTGTAGAGTGTTTATCTTTCTTTTGTTTGGGAAAAGTTGTACATTATTAAAAAATATGCCAAACATTTTTTTTTGAAGGATTCTGGGGGATCATTAGATTTTTCAAAATTTCAAGGAGAACCAACATCAACCCTGAGTACTAGTGCAGCTGAATGCATGCGTCAACATTTAACAGATTCCATTGAATTTCTAGCTGACTTTCATTCGTTGAGTAAAATCAAGGTATATAATATACGAAAACTCCATGGCATGGTTAGCTTTAACATGTTTTGTCTAATGTGTTTAAATTTCAAATTACCATGAAAATCAAACCTGTGTTTCGGTATGTTTTGTTTGAATTATTATGTAGAGCAACTACAGAGGAAATGGGTGTGGTTTGAATGAGGATACTTTAGGAGGGGTCATAAAAGGAGGAATTTCTCAATTTAGTAAGTGATCTATAATATCCAATTTAATATATTAATATGAAACCTATATTCCCTATCATCGTTTCATTTGAATAACGATTCAACTAATGAGAATTACTGACATATTTTTTCATAGTTGCACTGGAAATTTCAAGAGGAAATAGTCGAGAAAATCGGGCAATTGGAAGATACTTACCATGGTTGTATAATCCACCATCTGCTATTCAGCAAGGGTATTTAATAATATAATATAAAACTAATCAAGTACATTTTTTGGAATACTTAAAAATATTCTGTCCAAATAAGAAATAAGTACACATAATAGTATTATAATATTTTATATTATACTACATATTATTATGAAAATATATATGTTCTGTAATGAATAGTTGAATTCCTTTCACAAACATATCCATTATACTTTCTTTTAGTCCCAAGGAATTTTTGGATTGTGTATCTCATATTCGAGTTCTTTCATGGCTTTTACTTGGATCTTTAACACACACTGCAATGTTTGGTACCAACGCCAATGCGTCTTGTATTCCTATACCACTCGAAGCAAGCTGTCACGTAGCGGATCACGTACATGTTATTATGACTGGATTTGCTGAACAATCTAAGGCTTCAGTTTTACACATGTCATCCTTATTTCATGCATTTATTCTCTGTCAGGTACTTTTGTTTTCTGACATTTCATTTATGAAATGTACAAAATTATCCTCATACTTTTCTGTATATATTCTATATCCTAGCTATGTATAATATATTATAAATAATATTTTTGTATCAGGTATGGACTGTTTACTTGGAACAAGTTGGTCCAACAGCACAACAACCAACCTCAACGGATCCACTTAATGTTTCCACTAATATTTTGACAGGTTACATACCCTCTGAATTGAAATGGATACATTTATTTGTCAATTTTGTGCTTTAGTAAGTATTCGTGAGTCCTTGAGTCTAGATCGTAATGTAAATAATATTTCTATAATTCGTAGATTTTTGGGGAAAAGTGACACCAGCAATATTACAATTAATTTCACACTCTAAAGTCGTAAGTCATTAAAATAATTAAATACTTCAAGGTAAAACAGAAAACAAAAGACGGGTTTTATACAAAAAAAGAAGGTGATGTCACTAATTCTGATTTATACTTTTATTATTTTCTCAAAACAGTTGGCTGAAATGGTTAATCTACATTTCCTGAGTTTATTAGAATCTCTTTTGGAATGTAATTCAAGTGTATTTAATAGATTGCTACCATTGTGGTCCCCAGTATTATATGCACATAGTGGACAGGTATGTAATACTTCTAAACATATGTTACATAAACATTTGCATTCTCTCTTTTAGCAACAATTGGTTGTGTTACTAGTGTAAATTTACCACCAAATTTTTACGCTATAGAGTATTTGGGGTGAAATTATCCTAGAAACAAATAATGTAAATTGTAAATTGTATAGTAAAAAATGGATACACGGGCTAAAAGAATGTATTTTATATGGTTTTCTTTAATTGTTGTAATTTTCAGTTGCCAGGTCATGTGCAAGTTCGACTTCAAACCTGTATAAATTATCCACCACCAGAAACAGCAATTACTAAACTTATGATGGCCGATATTGATGATATCCATGGAAAGTCATCTCATAGTAACAAAGGCACAGCAACTCGTGTGTCTAGTTCTAGCACAGGACCAACTGGTGGACTTCAGGAATTTCCATCTCCTCATTGTGGCCCTGTACACAATTTGTTACTTTTAAAATGGGTACAGAGATTACAATTTAAAATGGGACAGATTGAATTGCAGTCGTCTGCGGCAACACAATTTTTAAATTTGTAGGAGAAAAATATAATATTTTCAACTTGTATAAGAATAAGAATGGCCTGTAGTCATTGTCACTACACACAACTATATACAATAGAGTTTCTCATTGTAGTTTTTTTTTTTTTTAAATTTTAAATTAGCTCTTTCAGCTTCTAAGTCTATGATCTATATACTATTATGTAATACAGCGTTGTAAACTATGATCTTTGAAGAAAGATAATAATGATATCTTTGTTTGCTGTGTTTGTTTTTTGTTTTTGAAATCAGTATTAATACTTTTGTACCATAATGAATGCTCTCAAGTACATGTTCTAGTCATATTTAGCTAAATACACTACACTATATACTTAAAATTACATATTGGGAAATGATTCTGTGAAAAAAATATTAGAAACATTTTTATCATATTTTATAATAGTACCAAAAGTACAACTTTTATCCAGCAGTATTATATATGTCCTATGACTAACTGATTTGTAATTATTATATTATTTATTATTTATTAGTATTATCCTTCATAAATATGTAATATTATGTTTAACTTGATTTTGGTGATAGGTATATAGTCTACATTGCTTCTTAAATAATATATATGTTACAGTCCATATGTACAACCCGTCAATGTTAACAATAACTGGTCAATGTTAACAATCACTAGTCAGT